>OX454264.1:56932421-57175528 GCA_949715065.1 Periphyllus acericola
TTTTGTTGCTATTTTTTGTGCTGTTTTTCGTATAATAATACCGTAATTATAGGAAATACACATGATATTGAGAAACATGGTTATAGCATAGAAAAAAAACTTATTATGAGTAAGCGTAATTTATACTTAGGTTTGTCTTAGCCAATGCCACTGCGGAATTGTTGTTATGTGAATACACGACGACGTACCGTTGCGTCTGGTTGTATTTGTTGACCGCGATGGATACGGCTATGCAAAACGGAAAAAAAAGTTTTTAATAATAATAAATCGGATTTTTACGAATAACACTCTCACGCGGATTTGCATTATTATCTACCTATGTATATGTAATAATATACATGCATGCATACAATTATATATATATATATATATATATATATATATATAAATTCTACATAGAAATATGTATTTTTTTTTATAACACATTTTAGTGGTTAGAGATCTTATACCGTCGTTGATGCTATACGTATATTATGAGATCTATATGATTTTGTATACGCACAACACTATACATAACACACAAGGACGATGGCGGCCGACAGTATCGTGTTGTCGTAACACGATAGGTTCATGCATCGAGATCGGATGAATCCTGGTCATGTGATGTATTATATATTGTGATATTGCATTGTGTATGAGCTGCCCATAAGGATATTATTATGAACATTCGGCAGGGATTGCTCTACGAAAGTATAGAGACATAGGACTAGTATCTGAGTAACCGATACCTGAAAGACCGCGCTTGATATAGTAGTGTATTGTTTATTTCGTCAGAATTAATGCGTGTTATGCAATGTAGGTATACAGTGGTAAGTTTATGTACACGCCGTGCGACTATTATTCGTTGGGGGAAAAGACATTCGTGGGCCCCTTTTCAGAGAAATCGTAACGACCTATACACGCGACATAAAAGTGTACGCCCGTGTACATATGCTAATAAGCGTGGATTTCCGGGAGGGAAATTTGATAGCGTTCCAATATCAATTCGGTGGGACATTAATTTCGAATTTTCTCGCGTTTAGATTCGTTAAGTAAGGGAGAGAGAAGCGAGACTTTCGAGAAAAATAAAAAAATCAAAAAAAAATCAGGGATCCTGGACGTAACACACCTCTCCTACCCCTCACATTGATTATGCGACTGCATTGTGGGTGTAAAACGCTCCCTCTCCAACACCATCACTACCATCTCCACCGTGCCGCTACTGACACAACTTACGCGCCCGTGGTGTTATATACAGTTAGGTAATCGGTGGCTTATTATCATTAAACTTTTATATCTATACACATTATTCGCAAACGGCATCTTACGAGGGGAGTAAAAAGTAAAAGAAAGAAACTCGTCGTTATCACGGCCGGCGCGGTGTGTTAAACTCTTTACATCTTCGCGGTTCGCAGATTTTGACGCGTAAAAATAGACTCTCGTGTCTAGGTTTTAAATTTAACGGGAAACTCACGGAGCCGTATCGTGTGGAGTAGGTAGTTGGTGTACACATCGCACGCAGCTAGTGTGGGCGTTCGATTAAAAGGCACTACCGAGTGGTTAATGTTTTCGGACTTTTACTACCTTAAATAAGTTATCTAAAACATAATAATCGCCTTTGAAATGGAACACGGTTACGATCGGTTCGGTAGCCAACTGTAGATGGAAAATTCGCGTTAAAAAATATTGAACATTACCGTACACTTACAAGCCTACAAGTAACAATAATTACGTTTAGTAGGTAAGCGCGTCGCTTGAGATCGTGACGGTGGAATTGCACTTTGTTTTCGCGTTCTCCCGCGCGACATTAAATTCAGAGAAAAAGTCACTCGGTGCCTTTTAATAGAACGCCTATGATATATTATCACGTGCACGAGTATACATGTGCGCGCGTATGCGTATATATATATATATATATATATAATTGTATACCCTGTAGTCTGTACACACGGAGACGACGGCGATTTTGCAGACGACCCGCGACGCGCCGTCGTGAGGATAATAAAATTCGTTGTCGCCGCCGATCTGTTTATTATTAAACGCGCGTACACCGCGGTGTCGTCGTACGGCGCGCGCGATGCGTGAACGCGTTTTAAATATAGAAAACCGACTCGCGAACGATTCGGACGCAGAAAACGGCTACAGGACTCCGTGGCCGCCGCCCGTTTTGACCGTACGACGCACGGCGCGTGTAATAATAATGTGTGTAACGCGCGTTTTATAAATACCGTCCCGGCGGCGGCGGCAAGATCGTCTCCGTCGGCGAATCGCCTCTCTTCGCGTGACGTATTTGTTTTATTTATTTTTTATGGTCAACGCGTGTTTCTAAATATGGATTCGTCGGTCGCCATTGTCGTCGTCATCGTCCAGGCCACTCTCGTTACTCCGACGTGACGCCGCCGTGTCGCTCACAATAATATACTTTACGCACATTACAGGTGTTATCAACACTATCATCTCCGTCCATAACCACTATCGTCATCATCGTTGTTCATAATTCCCGAGCCCGTGTTATAGAAACAATCTCAAAAGTCGTGGTTTAAAAGAACGAGCGTACGAAGAAACGCGTTTCTATGATTTTGTCCTTTGACAATAATGAGAAATCTTGGAACAACATTGATTTTGCCAAAAAAATGATTGAAAATGTTCTATTTCAGTTGAACTTCGTCTGTTCGTTACTTTCATCACTCCCGTAGTACACGTGAAATCTAAGTTTTAGTTCATTAATTATTGGTAATTATATTTATGAAAAAAACAATTTTTTTTAACTTTTAATTGGTTCTTTGATCCATTCACCGTTGTTAACACCACTTTATAATTTATGAACACCATGGTTCTCGGCATACAGGTAGTTAAACTATTATGTGTAACTTTGTGTTTCATCAAAATAAAGGACGTCTTAATCTATACTACCTTAGTATACATATTGATATTAAATTATGATTCGATTTAAGAAAAAATGGTCTTTAAACTGATTTTGCCTCTCAAATGAGCGTTAACATTTTCCACGGACAGGTTGTCTTTATAATTATACATTATATTATTATCAAGGGTACGTACATGGGTTAACACGGGTGCGCAAACGTGGTACAAATTTAACGGTATGTACACATAGTCGGCTTATCGTGTTTACGGAAATTTGTTTCACCGCGCCAAGACCGAGTCGGGATTATAAGGGAGCCGCCACGGGGTTGGTGAGTTCCGTGTGCGTAGGTCTTTTCTTCCGTTCCAAATCCCGTATACATAGTAGTAATATTTTCAGTGTCCACGGTTCGAAAGGACTAGTGAGATTCCCCCGGGTCCAGAGTGTCCTTAATCCGGGCTAAGACCATCTGCAGCAACGTTCGGGGGACATGCGCTGCATTTTACAAAAACTAAGAAATCGAATATTTTTCCGGAGGGCGTTGGACATTTTAAATATTAATATAGAACCCGAGAAAGGATTATGCCGTAGCACATACGCTCACATTTAAATCAAACAAATTTTCCAGGGAGCCATTATATAAAAACGTGACCCGAGCGTCGATGTATTACTCACCGGACAAACTATTATAATGTACCATGATATCGTGTAAAAAACGTGAACGACGTGAAAGCGGTCTCATAGCTCGATTTTGAGGGGTGGTGGGTACGGGAGCATTAAAAGGCCTACACAAAACTTTATTACACATGTTCCTTTAGGATTTTACGCTGAGAAGTGGGCCGTAAAGTGCTCCGTCCTCACAAAACGTTTACATTATCATTTCAATTGAACTTGCCAAAAACCGACTTGAATATCAAACAAACACACGTATATATATTTCCTAGTATTGTATTGAAATCGAGTCACCTGTGTCCTGTGATACTCGGAAACTATTCCATAAATTAAACAACGAGTATGTACAAATTATATACATATATATGATACTCGAGGCAAACGCGGCAAGGTTTTGTGAGAATAGCAATAGTTAGTGGGCACACAGTTGGTGGTAGAAGTTAGGGTGAAATTAAATGGACGGAATATAATAGGAATATAATATAGGAAAGTGCACGGAACTGCTATGTACCGAATTCGATGACAAAGACGACTGATTTGCTCTCGTTGAAGATAAAACCGAGTACGGGGCGACAATGGCGTTTAAGGGTGGACGGGAGTGGGCAATGCCCCCTTTTTCTACCACCTCGGCTCGTGGCGTATGCGTGCAGGCATCTATACATACACATACTGTACGTCCGTCCCGTGTTGGCCCGACACGCAGCGCACACTCACACATGCATAATATATATTACGAGTATGTTGTAAGAAGCACATAATATATTACACACGTATACACACGGCCTCGGATAACGCTCGCCCGGGCACTGTGCAACAAACACGACAATGCGCTTCTATACCGCGTATGGCATAAGCTGTACACATCGCGGACCGTCGACGGGCCGGGTGGTTTTTCCCACAGACGTAAGCGCCTTTAGCTAGTGTGTGCGTGCGGTAACCATAATAATAATAATAATAATAATAATAATAATAATAATAATAGTAATAATGATGACGACGATGGGAACGCGGCGCCAGCAATCGCGGTGTTATTTATAGGGGTAGGAAGAGCATCATGTGCGCGTCACAGGTAGGAGAGATTGGCGCTCGCGCGCGTGTGAAAAACTCTCAATCACCGCCTACCACCACCGAGACGGGCACGAACGTACTGTACATACTATTGTGCACTTGTCGTGGTAAAATATTACATTGGCCCGTCGTAATGTACTTACGCGAGTGTGTGTGCAGAGTTTCAGGTCAGGTGCAGGAAATTAATGCCGGCCCATTTTTCTTTTCAACGGCACAAGGATAATTTTTTTAAATCACATATTGTTATTAATATATACAATACACCTACTTCAATTAGTACCAAAACAATTCATTACCACTTCATATGGTATGCTATCATTGCTACCTTTATTTTATTTTGATTCGGTCGTTTAGAGATTTATTTTTAATAAATTGTTTGAATTTATATATACATTTGAGTAATACACATTTATTCGGTTGCCCGGCTTGCACCTGTGCGGCCTTTTCAAATCTACTTGAACCGTTCATGTGCAGCAAGAGCACGCCACACCTTGCTGCTCCCGTGCGAACGCCTGTGTGTGTGTGTGAGTGTGTGTGTGTGTGTGTGTGTGTGTGTGTGTGGTGTGAAAACGGAAAGAGAAAAAGGAATAACAATAACGCGTCGGCGGCGTGTTCGTATTAACGTTATGAGGAGAACGGCCGCGGCCCGCGGTGCGACAGCGGCTGAAATATATTACGTGCTCGCATTACTGCGCGGCATGCGCATAGCACTGCGGCCGTGCAATATAACGTACAATAATAACGCTGGTGGTACGCGATTTGTAATAATATTATGTCGTGGTATAAATGTATTATGGCGAGCGCGCTCATGTCCTAATTGCGTGGTAATAGACACGACGCACGATGTCGCGGAAACGCGCTAACCATTCGTGTACGGGTACAACGAAGCGAACCGTTCGGGAGGGCGAATGGCCACCGAAAACGCGAAACTCTAATAATAATATTTACGTCGTGTGCCCGCGGTCGCTGTAAATATAAAAAAAAAAAAAAAATCAACTGTACGGTACGCGACCGACCGGTATACCCAGTGGGGTGCCGGATTTAACTCTTTTTTTCGGCCGCACGCGGGCACTCGTGATTCGCCGCCCCTAGACGAGGTTATCGCTGATTTCAACCGTATATACCGACCGATAGACATGCACTAATGAATACGTGGTACATGAAAACGCGCCACGTCGTGAATCTGACGAAAAAATAACGATAAATGTTTTAAATATTTTTTAGAACCTTCTTCTGAAAAGTTCCCTTTAAAGTTGAAATAATATATACCTTATAAACTTTTGAATCTCATACCGTTCAAAGCACCTATAAGCACCTGCTTATCACGCCTGTATATATTGCCGGAGGGGCGGAATATCCGGACTGTTTTGTTGGTCGTCGCGATTGTACATTATGTGTTTAGGATATACATTTCTTCAGCAGACGACCGAACTCTAATTAGCGCATATAGTAACACGGAACAGTCATACACTATTATTAGTATCCACCGCCCACCTACTGCGGCTCCGCTCTGCTCGACGTTCGAACTTGATTTTAAACTTCGATCAAAATCATAACTTCTTCGTCTTAATAATATGTACTTTAACCGAACTTCGTACAAATAGAGTACAACCCAACAGTGGGTATTAATATAAAACCATACATGAAAACCCGGTACCGCACACTTTTGCAAACGGGTCGACGTAATCGCGTCAAAATGGACCGCATCGGCCGCTGCATATTTTCTTGAGTCGAATCAAATGATGTACATACGTCCCGCGGTCGATCATTATTATTACAACTATTATTATTATTATTATTATTATTATTATTATTATTATTATTATTACTTGTACTACCACGGCAGTATACATGGTATTATGCACCGTTCGGTGGTTGACATATACACACGCGAAGGCATACAGATAATAATAATGAAAAAAAAAACATCGGATACGGTACGCTGATTGTAAGTCGATCGCCTACATAATAATCGCCGTGTGAACCTCGTCCTTGGCGCGCGGTGCTTGATGCGCTAGGTGCGCGGTGACGAACGACGCGTGACGATGACACAAGACGCGACCGACGGGAAGACGCGTTTAATGGTGCAGGTACGTGGGATGTTACCAGTAGAAGAAGAATACAAAAAACAGGTGTTTTCATTTTATTTATTTATTTTTTTTTCATTTTGACACCATACTGTTTCCGGCTGCATGCCGTCGTAGTTGTTTGCCGTTTAGATATTATTTTTTCTTCTATACAATGTAATCCACTATATTATACATACTGTTCGTTACATTGCTACTCATAATACACACGCGTGTTCGACGAAAAAAAAATTAATAATAATAAACACGAACATTTTTTTGAAATATTGTCCGAAATATATTTATGGCCATGATGTAGCTATTTTCACAAAAACGCACCGTTAACGTTTACGACAAAATTTAATTTAATAATTTGCGAAAAAAAAAACTTAAGGTGCGGGTCAGATTTAAAGCATGTGAGTGGTTTTTTGGACTACATTGAATCAACGGGAAAACGCAAATTGAAATATCGAAATATTTCTCATATTTAAACAACCGATAAATAGTTCATGTATACGATGTAGTCCAAGTATACGTATATATGTATATACTATCTACCGACCATAACGAATTCACTTAAACTCGTGTTGTACACAATCAATATTACAGTGTATATCGCTATACTGCCGAAACACCGTTTATTGTTGTCGTCGACATTGATATAACGGGTATATCGAACTGAAAAAAAAACGGCAATGGCTACTGTTAGAGAAGACCGATTAACCGAGACGGTAAACGCGGTGAGTGTATATTATATAGATGTGTTTATTTTGCGGAGGTAACGGCAAACGCGTGTTCTACTTCTTCAAACTGTATGCGAAAAAAAAATAAAAAAGCGAAAAAGCACGGCAAAAATTATAGCAAGGGAGCGTTAAAAATTAGAAACCAAAACCACGTGTAATCGAGAGAACGGTTTATTGATCAATAATTAATTAACGTTGAATGTCATCGTTGCTACGCGTGCACACGCGTTTAGGCATTAATTAAATCTCGTTAAAGTTTTTTTGTCCGGAGTAAAAATGGCTAAAGCGAACAATACAACAAAACCGCTGACACGTGCTTTATATAAATTTTGCGTTAATTCCTACATAGCAGTATTAGGGTAGGGAGGAAGAGGTACTATCATGGTTTCTACCTCTACTCGTTGGAGTGTACACAGGGTGGTAAACAGGGAGTTTGGAAGAGGCAGTTCTATAGTTGTTCATTGGCAGCAGCAGTTCGTTTCAACAGGCCAACTGGGCAATTAAAATTAACAATAATACGCACCGAGTATGCGCGCGCGACCTGCAGCGACGGTGGTTCTCCTCGTCACATCGAGTGCCACTGCAGCTCTATTATAGTAATTATTATTTAAATAATAATAAGGCACGTGTGTGCCGGGGTGAGTTGAAAATGAGGGATAATCATCCAAAATGCATATATACGTACATAAGGAATCGAGTTCACGTTTATATATATATACAAACCGAGAGGAGAGCACCTACATTGTGGCATAAGAAGGGGAGACAGCGGACAGTAAAAATAGAATACACTACATATATACTATAGAAGGGCGAAAAATAATAATGAGCCCGGTTCATTTTGAATTGTGTAGTAACTGAAAAACAGCGGTATAATAAATACATAATAACTGAAACGGAGGGCGCACCAACACGGTTTGGCTGAGATAGTGAAGAGAGCGTATATTATGATGGCAATATTATATTTCCGCGATTCGGGAGAGAAAGAGAGGGAGAATAAGAGAGAATGAAACTGACTTTTCTCGCAGTATTTGAAGTGCCACCGAGTTCCAACCGAAGAATGCCACGACAATATATATTTATGACTATGACATGGTGTGGTACACAATATACTACATATTATTATTATTACTACTACCGCGTGTATATAATCGTTCAGATCTCTATGTTGTATATGGGCTCAGGTCGTTCCCTTGTCGTTTCTGATTCCGAGTCGTCGACCGTCGGAGTACTCATATAAAATTATTATTATAATAATATTTAAAAGGGACTTTCTTTTACCATCTTTTATATTATATTTTTGTATATTAATGCGCATTATATTATGATGGATATGATGATCTATACACGAATGTATGACGCATGTGCGCGTGTGTGTTGCGGGGGAAGGGAATTGATAACTCAACCGTGTAACCGTTGTAGCAGAAATGGGTGGTTTTTGTTCTTTTAGTATGCACAAGTGCGGCGTGCGTATTTTCCCAGAATTATTATATACGTGTACACATGCAGAGTATTTTCTCCGCGGTTTAGATGGCAGCAGTACTTAAAAGCTATACGCGTAGAAACTTTGAGATTTAAGGGTAGAAGGGCTTTCACCACTGTGAGGTTTATCAGCCCGTGATTCCTGTACGCACGTTGAAACCGCAAGTCTTTATGCGTATATACGTGTATACAATATACATGTATAAATTCATATATTATATTATAATGCGTTTTACGGATGTATGCACGAAACCGTATATTACAGGGGTGACAAAGGCGTCTATATAATAATATACGAGATTAAAGGCGCGGGAATTAGTGAAGTAAGTGGAGGGAGATTTGTTGAGTATAAAAAAAAAGTGAATAAATATATACGTTCAAATTTAAAATATCCCTCCAGACGCTTTGAAATCAATCAAGTCTTGTGTATATAGTTGTGAAACGATTTTTTTTCTTTCTGATCACTACGGGCCGCGTTCGTTTCAACTACTACCCCGGCACCTTCATCAAAAAGCCAGGGTTACACCGTTACAACTCGTTGTGTGCCATGAATACATAAAAATGCACACTTAAACTTATATACTTTATATCGTGACCGTTACAGCGTAGCTTTTTTCTTTAAACACGCAACACTCGTCGTCTTTTCAATATGTTTGTTGCGTATATACCTATATATGTATAGTATACGACGTGTTCTTACGAGTGCATGCCGTATATTATATCGGACGATGTTTGTTTCGAGATACGTTTTTCCGGTGTGTAGTAGACTACCTATTTAAGCGCAGGCCCGGCAGGATTTTCGGTCGAGTGCATCCAACGTTGAAACTAAGTACAGAAACCGGACGACGGAGGTAGATTCTCCCACGAAAGGTAACGGTGGTGGCGGCGGTAACGAGTCAGTGGTAAGGACGGCAGACACCACCTGCCGTTGCTACTATTGCTAATGGGCAAATTGAAAATACTTCATACGCGCATTTTGTGTCAGGGTATATTATTTTAAACAATAGATAGATGGATAGATGGACAGATAGATACGTATAGGCACCGGGCAGGGAAAAGAGTCGAGTTAACAGCGTCGGTGTACCTTATATTCGAAATTATTTTTGGTATACGTGTAAGGCATGGCGTATAGCTTCGGTGCGCCGTATAAATCGGTACACGTAACGTTGATAGGTCGTGAAAATCGTAGTAAATCATTAGAAGAGATGCGGTCTGACCGCATTTATAGTCACGAAGAAGTTTAATAATTAACTGACAACATATATATGCGGATTTTTTCGTTGACAATCTAACAAAGACAAATGATGAGTTTGGTAACGGTAGACACATTTGTAGTAACAGTGATTGAATTCGCTAGCTGCAGGAATGTTGGGAAACATATTTATTTTTTTCTATAATAATGATTATAATGAATGAGAAATAGAACATAATTCGAGATGCGTAAATGGGTTTCACGTGAAACTCCGTACGTCCTTCGTGAGATTCTTTTTTACTTTAAATAAAAATTGCGATTAAAATAAAGAGTAGAACATTAACTGTGTAGTTTAGTGGAAAAATGGAGCGCGGGAAATTGGAAACATGCTCGTTTGATGTTTGGCGCGGGTTCAAAAATAATTAAAAAATATCATACGGAAATACGATATACGTGTAAATAATGTCTATAAATGTATAACTGGGATATTACGTAACACGATAATGGCGATTATTTTATAAAATAATTCTCGCAAGCTTATTAATGCTCTATAATAGAAGAAATGTTTGTCTAGATTCAAAAATTATCTCTAAACTGGTAGCATTTTTAGATGTGCAATTTGAAATAGTCAGCAAGTCGTTGACAAATTAATGATCGTCAAAACCATACAGTTGTATCATTTTATTATTCATAAACGAAAATATATTACAATAAGCAGCAATTAGTTTATATTTATTTATACGTTCATAAGTATAAAAAAAAAATAAAAAAAATACTCATTTTATTTAAATGTCTTAATATTTAGGGAAATACAGTTTTTTTAATATCATCTGAGTTTATAAATGTTGTTGATCTTTAATTTATATTGCGAAAATTAAAATTCAAGATGCATTTTCTGTTTTTCATTTTAAATTCTAACGAAAAATAATTTCGATATTAGCACTTTTTGAAAATTGAATATGTATAAATTAAATATTCCATTAATTAAATGGTGGTTTCGAATTTATATTAACTGTAATTGTAGGTTTTTAGAATAATATGGTAAATTTGGATGTTCTATTATACCAACACTAAAGCCTTTGACTGCAACTTAACAAACTATAAATAATTTGATTTTTTCTCATTTGCTATTTTTTTCTTTTTAAACAAATTCAAGTTCCCAAGTTTTAAGATAAAAAAATGAGATAAATACTTTCTTAAAAGTTTGAGATATTTTCATAAAAAAAATATGTCCTTCTATATTGATAATATAAATAGTTTTAAATTTGTATTATATGGAGTCTTAAACCAAAATACCATTTATACAGAAAAATTAGTAAATAAATAAAAAATAAAAAATTTTATCGACTATTGTTGAAGGTTTATTGCTCTTAATTATAAATCTAATTATGTTTTTAGTAATATAAAGTCAACAACTGCTCAATTATACATTTATTTGAAAAATACTAATTAGTTTTTATAATAAAAACAAACGAAGTTAAAAAAAAACGCCTACTCGAATGTTTGAAAAAATGAGGTTCAATCCGTCACTAATTAAAACGCGTATAATTTTCGATTATCTTTTTCTATATTTTTTGCACAAAAGCAAGCTAAACGATAATGCACCATGACACATCCAATATATTTAATATAAAACTGAAATTTAAAATAGAAGTTATTGTTTAACACATAACTTATAATTCAGGGTAATGTTGCATGATGAAATAGGTTAAATATTTTTTATATTGAGTGTATTATAATTTCAAAAAAAACAATGATTTTCCGTTCAACATAACACAATATTGAAAATTTTATATTCAAAATAGTGTGACTACAATTTTCCGGTATTTCATAGCCGTGTTCTGTAATCTCAATTTCATACTAATTGAGTCTATCGAGTTAAAAAAAAAGATAGACCATATTATTTTGATCACAAGTTTTTAGGAATACGTTACACTACTTTGGTCCAAAAATACATTTTAACAATTTTTGAATAGTCAATGGTTTTTACATTTTCAATAGCACAGAACATTTTCAGTTTTTACACCAAATTGCTTTTTTTTTTATGAAAATATTTCAATCGATTTACTACCAATAAATTATTTCCATAGAAAACGAATGGAATCAATTTTTGGTATAAATTTGAATTTATTTATTTTCCATGCACCTTTTTCTTCAGTAAAAGTTTATTTTTAATAAAATACATAATTTTTATTTATATATTAATCATAGTTTTTATCTCCATAAGAACTTCTAAAAATTAAAATAGATTAATCAACATAATTTTTAATTTAATAAAACGATTTGTAGATATTTCTTCTTTTCGTCTATGATAAATATTGTTGGATAATAATTCTGTGAAGTAATAAGAAGAAAGTATAAATATTTTTAGAATCAATATGGTATAGTTTATAAATCAGACTTTTTTCATATACCCCTGTATTTTATATAATTTAAAAGTTTAATTAAAATAAAAGAAACATTGCAAACAATGTAATGTAACGTCCGTAATTTGAAACTCGATAAAAATGAAAAACAAATCCAGTTTTTAAGTTATTAGGGCTTCGCTATTTATTAGAACGTCAAATATAATATGAAAGCATATAAAAATGTTAAAAATGAAAAAAATCAATTAATTTTTTAAAATAATATAAATCATTTTATATGAATGAATATATTATATGTTACGATGATAATTTTAAATAAACGCGTAAAACGTTAATATTTTATTTCTAATTAGATTATGACATGAAATATTTAATTTTGAATAGGTAGTCGAAATTAATTCTTGATTAAAACAATTGTCGTATTTTACTATACTAATTAAATAAATAGTAAGATTGTATTCTATTGTTGTTGTTTTTTTTTATAATAATCTTGGCCAATTGAATAATTTTTGAGAGTTGTAATCACTGAATTTAATTATATTGATTGTATAAATAATAAATTACCCCACAAACTGTATTACATACATATTTTTGTTAGTAATGGTATAATATTATTTTTGGTGTGAGCAAGTTTTGGGTAATATAATACTATTTAACATGAAATGTATTGGAAAAATGAAACATACTCTATATGATGAGTTGTATACTTGGGGAGAGTTTTTTTAAAATAATCCCTACTTAAGAAATATAAAAAAAGATAAAAAAAGTTTTAAAGTATACAAAATAGTTGTTTAATATTTTATACATAGTAGAACACTCATTGAAATGTATATCACTTTGTTTTTACTGGAAATATTTTTTTTTTATGTAATTAATACATATAAGATAGTAGCACTAGTAAAATTTAATGTAGGCTGATTTTCTAATCGGAATCATCTGTCCCTATCTTTTGATTATTTTTAGCACTTACTCGCATACTACCAATACGTTAATTTATAAGTTGACTGTACATTACTACTATGGTATAAAATGTTTACCCTACAAATTACAATTACACGACTTTGACACTAAAAATCGGTCGCTGTATGCAAAAACCATTTTTTTAATTATACAAATTAACAAATAACAAGTACTTTTTACTATAATAATATAAAACTATATAATTTAGAAGAAGATTGCTAAAAGTTTAATTTGTTTGTATTGTTTCTGTATCGATCCAAATTTATCCAATATAATAGGAATGCGTTTAACAGAGCTGTAATGGTGGGCAAGCTAAACGTTCAATCATGTTTCATCGGTCTAGAAGCATAAACAGCTAACTATTCGATCTCCTTTGAATACTTAACAATAGTGCAATATTTAATATTGTTGTAGGCCTTAACTAAAATGTGAGATTAAGTTTTTTGCATTATCTTATAAATGTATAGTTAAACCTAACACCCAAGACCCAAAGGTAGTTGTTGTTTTTTATAATTTTATGTAGGACCTGACTTGGAATCATATACATTTTAGTACAAAAGGGTGATATATTCTATAAAATAAAATAATACTACTCAAATTTCCCTAATTTATTCATTGATCACACGCTCGATCATTCTCAAATTAAAATTTTATTTTAATCGTTTACACTATACAATATTTTGCTTTCAAATTATGAGCAAATATATGTATTTCTTCAGGGGAGATCTCATATGTATGATGTATCATTTATTATTTATATACTATTGATTCTCCTCTGTCGCTCACTTTCCCCCTTGCCATCAACTACTATTAGGTTATCTGGTAAACAATTGTTATGAGTTTATAGCCATAGTTTTTGTACAATGGAGTTGTCGTCTTTTCCATGCTTCACTGTTTGATTGTTTTGGTTACCTGTCGGCTGTCAATCGAAAAACGTGGCAAAACAATAACATTATAATATCTATGTATTATCATACAAGACAGTTTTAATTTAAGTAAAGTACCTATATACATTTTTGTTCGCTTTCAACATGACAAGAATGACATTTATTATGCTTGTATTATTAATATTTGTTTATACGTCATTGTGTGCAAATTTCAAATATGTCTGGGTAAATTAAATTCACTAACAAAATCGGGACAAATTATGTGAACATTGGATTCAGTTATATTCTGTGTATATTTAAACAAGGGATTTATATATGTTTGCATAGCTTTTTTAGAGGGTAGCATTGGTATTGAACAAACTCATTTTATCGGTAGCAAATAAAATCTTGACGGTTTACTTTGTGTACAGAACAGACTTGGTGGATTCTCAACGACTTTTGTTAAAAATTTATATAAAACTAAGCGATTATTTAAATAATTTGTAACTTATATTTTTTTACATTTTCAGTGAAAATAAATATGAGATTATAAAGGAACATTAAATTATGAAAATTCGTCATATTTTCAATGGAGGGATGTATCCTATTTAAATGTAATATTAACATATTACAATAATATTTTAAACAAGTCCCACGAATAATTAGGAATTATATAATTGTTAATTTTGTTTTAAAGAGATTTAAATCTTTGGCGAATTACTTACTAAACATGTTGATGAAATAAAAATAATTATATAAGCTACTATGACTCATCGGACGATTGCGTCATTCAGTCGTAACTTTTAATTATAAAAGAAGTATGCATATATATATTGTATATATATATATATATGCTGCATTAACGGCCAGTCCGTGTTTTGTAAAGAAGACGACAACATGTGTTAGTAGAAATATGTACTTGAAAAGTATTTTCCGACTTTTTGATATTTTATTTTTGAAATGTATCACATAATTTAGAATCATCCGTACAATTATTTATATTATAATAAGTATGACGTTTTCTTGGAAACGAAGAAGGACGTATTAATGCACGTCGAGTCTTCTAATCGAGTACCAATTACAGATAAATATACCACTCGTACATTTGTATATAATATTATAACAATCATTGGTAGTATCCGCACAAAAGAATGTCGAGTTGCTCTTCTGAGTGGGTTTTTATTTTTTTTTCAGAGTAAAATCGAGAATTATCCAAATGTACATACTTGGTTCAGAAATCGGGCCACAGTATTATATAGCTACTTATATTTACTAACATAATAAATTACATCGTTATATACTCTTTACTCTCGTTATGATTTCACCGGGCGTGTATACATTATGCATTTAATCCGCGCAACGGTGAAAATTAATTTTCACGCGGAAAATACTACTGCGAAAAACTGCCCTAAGAAAATTCCATTACGTTACGTGAGTTATCTTGCAAACTGCTGCAGCCGCCGCCGGGTGTACTTAATGGGATACTATACACAATATACTATATTTTAGTATAATATGCGTAGTATGTATAATATTATACACACACCGCTTTTATTTTATTTTTTATTTTTACGCAAATATGCAATTTACAATATACACAAAAAGTTACCGTCGTCGTAAGATTCTGAGTGGAACGAGGAGCTTATATTGGTTTTACAGCGACGCATGTTTTTTTTTCCTCCGAGAAAACACTTTTTGGGACAGTAAAGTGCTCCACAAACGTTTCACATAGTCCTTTTATCGATTGAAACGTGGACGCATATGGTATTTTACACAGCTTCTTTTTCGAATTTTTCGGTTTATTATTATTTATTACACTTCACCCCATTTGTTTTCGAATACCGTAGAAATGCATTTTATTACAATTTTAAAAAATAATCTGAAAACGCTTTAACAATGTTAATATAGTATAATTCTTATATCAATGCGGATTTTTCAACAATCCTATACGAAAGTGTTGCTTTACTTTTAACAGGACACTTAAAATCGAAAAAAAAACCTTATATAAATTACAATTTGCAGCTTTTTTTGGCATCGGGGATTCATAGCATATTGATATACTTTCTGAAATATATTTTGTACACACTTGTATAGTAATTGCCACCGTGGTTCGAGTCTTCCTCCCGCGCTCGGGGTAGTTATGCTTTTAACGAATTTCTTTTCCTCTCCACAAAAAGGTCGATTTTACTTCGGTTGCGGGGGTCTTCGACACTCAATATTTTTTAAGTATAACGACGGTCGCGCTCGACCATTATAATATCGATATGTTGAACAGCGTAGACAGAATAGACAGGCACTGCCTCCCATCCGCTGCTGCTGGCTGTTGTCGATTCGATGCGCTCGTTATCGCCGCGTGTAGTTTGTTTAACGTCGAAACTTAAAACGTCGATGAGCTTCCGTTCTCCAGACCGAATTGGCGAATTATCACCAGCGCGCGCGTAATCGACGCAATCTAACCGATTCGCGTGTCCCGACACTGTATACATTATATTATAATGTGTTAACATCGACGGTGCCACGGACGATATATTGTTATTAATTAGCGTCGGGGGAACGGGTGTGTGTACGCATGTATGTATAGATGGATTCGACAAATTGTTCGGCGGTTTATTTAGTCGCTGCAGTTTGACGTTGAGACTAAACGCGACTCTCGACTTCTCACATGTCTATGACTTCTATTATATACGTGTACGACGTACGTATACATAAATATATTTGTCCGGATAAGTGTGTGTGTGTGTGTGTGTGTGTGTGTTTGTGTATTGTGGATGATTACACGACGTCGTTAACGGTGTAATCCTGCGTGCGGCTAGGAAGTAATAATAATAACGATCCGACGACGCAAAGGGTTTTGATTCGGCGACAACGCGTTGTTTATATAGATACGGTTTATATTGGCTACGGGTTTGACTACTCGCTTAAGAGAGCATAATTAATAGCACTCCGCGCGTGGTCTTGTATCCTTGATTGTAGTTTCCGTAGCTGTCACGCCAAAAACATTAGTGTTTCGATGGAGCTGTAATGAAGATTATTTGATCGGTGTTAAAAGCGACTATCATCAACTCGTTCGAAATCGTATAATGTATTATTATCTTACCAACGCGATGTGGAGTGTGATGATGGAGTATCAAGTTCGATGTTCATGAAACACGATGAAATATTTATATGATTTATTTTAATTTTCTTTGTGCGCTCGGACAAACCTTCAATGTTCACCGAATCCTTGTTTATTTCACGAATATAAGTTTGGACATGAACGGACGTATTTATTTTTATTTTCGGGTCGGTACCTACATTTTTTCACATCGCTGCACTGGTATAATGTTTTATGACTTTTTATGAATTTTAATATTTTATATATTATATGGTTTGAATTGTTCTCGGTCATTATCAAGTATTCGACTGTAGATAATAAAAAGGTGAGAAATATTAAATATTCATCATTTTTAGAAAGAATGTTTGGTTACATGAATCATTTATTTCGTATTTAACACTCATGTAATAACTTTAAATTAATTTAATAATTGTTATATATTTTGAATTAATTAATTTTTTGAGATGGCTTATAAGATATAACTTTTTAATTGCAGGTTACACGTAATTAAAAATACTTCCCAATAGCTATGCTTTTATTATATTGTATACTGTATACGATTCTTTAATCCTTACTTAGTTCCTAGAAAAGGTTTACTATACCAAATTCTAGTAACGATATTTTTTAAATTCATATTTCTTTTACGAATAATAAAAGTGGTAAAGTTTACTTAGTAAATTAAATTTTGATTAAAAATCTATTCATATTATATTCTTAGAACATATTATTTTTTTTAAATATCATTTATGAGTATTCAATATTCGTTTTACTATTAAACTGCTTCTTTTTTAACAAAACTCGCATTTACGAATTTTTCTTCGTAAAAAGAAAAAAAAACATCTTGAAAATACCAACGGAATCGTAAAGTTTCTTAGATATTTTAATAATTTAACATTTCCAGAGGAAAACCTCTTTGCAAAGTAATAATAATGCGATAAAAACTGAGGGGAAAACGGAGATTTGTTTTAGGAGCAGAGATGAAAAGTACAGCGTTATTTTAGAAATATATACGTATTGTAGAGAGTAGACGGTATACTCGGTACGATAATGTTATTTATACGTGTGAAACAATAATAATTGTTTAATACTAAGACACAATTACGTACGTCGAGCAAACATAATATTCGTGCGATCGCAAATAATACGTGTTCGGTTTAGACGTGATCGCGACAGCGACTTTACTTACGTACAAACCTATACACACTCACACGCATGTATATATATATCTATCATATATGTATGACAAGGATTTACGTGGCACAGTCGAGGAAAATCATATCCGTCGCCTTTGCAGCCTCGGGGGACGCTGCTCGGAAAAGATGGGGCGGTCGTACCTACCCGCAGCAGTCATCTCGACGTCGTTAATTTCCTCTTCGACATCCTCGATATGTGAGTGTGTGCGTGCGCGAGTGCGTGAGTGCACGCGCGCGCTTTAGGGTTTATACCACGTATATACCGCGTAATAATGTTATTCCGTTTCCCCGTTATCGATAATGCCCGAGGCGTCGTTATTTAATCGCCGCGTCGGTATACGGAATTATATTATTACATGGATGTCGTCCGTTGACGAAAACGTAGTCGTCGTCGTCGTCGTCGTCGACGGTGGCGGTTGTGCTCGTCACGGTAATTTGTAATTAATTCACCCTGCGCTCGCGTGTGTTCGTACCTCACAAGACCTAGACGGACCGGCACACGGTTCGTCGTCGTCGCAGTCGTCGGTGCGAAACCGTCACCGATTTCAACGAAAATATACAGTACATCTGTGTAGGTAATTATCTTATATGTATATACAATGCAAGTGTGCGAGTATATACGTTGATAATTTATAAATTTGGTCCAATTATTCGCGAAAACGATTAAATAACTCTAAACCCGTAGTCTACCTATATAAAATATCATTATAAAATATACGAATACAAATCCGTTCATTAAACAATATTGTTTGAAATAAAGTTACGGAATAAAGTATTGAAGAATGAGTACTAAAACAAATATATGAATTTCTATTTTGTAATTTTGGCGACGACTTTCGGTGTTCCTAAATTTAATTTATCGTCATAATGCAAGAAGATTCTTACAGTTTGTTATTTTTGCTATAAACTATGTAAAGAAATAAATTAAAATAATGATTAATGGTATTGTTACAGTTTCATTTTTCTTAGACTTTATCAATGTGACCAGCCGCCCAGCAAAGAACTAAAAGAATTCAAATTAAATTATATTTTAATTTTTGTTAAAAAAAAGTAATAAATATTTTATTTTTGATATTTTTATAACTTGAATTAAAAAGAATAAAAATGTATTCTAAATATTAATAAAGCAAAAACTAACAAGAACCTATTGAAATAAACTTCCTGGAGTACTAAAATCGACTGCTTGTACGATCCAGATATTTTTGATTACCACTAGGCAATGAGTGATTTTTTACACGGAATCAATAATATATATTTTGCGTACACTATCCTGATTTATGCGGCATGATCGATTTATTATTGATTCGTTAAGTACGTATATAATGTTATAATTGTAGTTCGATTTTGAAATTTAATCTAGGCCAATAGCATTATAATAATATCAATCGCTTCTTCTAACATTAACATATGATATCAAATTTTGTTATGACATATAAACAAACTCAATTAATCTAAAATGTATTTTCGCATACTCATTTAATTATAACATTATCTATTATTATGCACTATTTAGATTCGATTATTGATGCCAACAAAACGAGATCACAATTCATAGGTATATTAACACAAATAAGTTATAAAATCTTCATCGTGTTTATTGTATAATCGACATTTAATATTTTTTTCACAACGGAAAATTACCTTTCATTACTGAGATTTAGTGCACGGAATGGACGAAAATATTCTCCAAATGGTTTCAACATTTGGTAGAAACACGATTTATAATGTATATTGCATAAGGGATCGAGAGTTTTGGGGTTTAAAGCAGGAAGTTATGGATGCGTAGGAATAAAGTTTTATTGCCGCAGCGTTACACCGATAATATAGGACTTCGAGAATTATGGGTGCAGATTTTTTTTTTTAAATATTGCTCTCCCTATATAAATCGTAAATTATACTTTTAAAGGGGGGGGGGAACTAATAATAATACTATGGCGGTATAAATTACCTTCACATCGCTTTGGACGAAACCGTCATAGGTGTCTGCCTCGCATCGCGTTTAATGGAATACACGTCAATCGTTATAGTGCTTTCGAAATTCTGTCGCGCGGCGGTCCATTACACTTTTTGGCGGTGCGTTTATGGTATCCTCGCACCGCTGACAATATCGTCATTAGTCGTACGACAGAACGATGACACCGTGGGTCGTTAAACCCGCGAGCGGCGTCTGTATCGTCATCGAATCAATGGTTAATTCCGTATAAAACGGTTGTAAATGGTGAACCTTGTTGTTTGTTCGCTACACGTGACGGTGATCGCGCGACGGAGGCGTACATGTATATAGTATATATAAAAAAAAATGTATATGTGTTTCTTTAAAGATGCGAATTGCAGCGATACGATTTTTCGAATCGTAGACTTTTTACGGCATTGTTTCGCGAATCGCGTCTCTGATTAAATGATCGAGGAAAAAAAAAACACCCATTTAGCCATATAATCGTGTGGTGTACGTGGTAACCACGTTTTCGGTATTACCGTGTACACGTAAAGTACGACGATGACGAGGAGGGTATATTATAGTGTAGTTGTGTTAGAACATCGACGATGACAATGACGAATCACAAAAATTGGTAGCGGCGGCGGTGGCGGTTAAATACAACAACGGCCGCGCTCGTGTATATATAGAGTACACCGATTAGTATATATATTAGTATATAGACGAAAACTTCCGGTGAAGGCGGCGTGTATTAGTATATATATTGTATACAGCTCTCGTGCGCACAGACTCGTTAATTAATTACTCGCAGGAAAAGAGCGGTCGATCGATACCACTCGCGCCCGCGGTTTTCGATGTGTGTGTGTGTGTGTGTGTATGCGCGCGTAGTAATATATAGGCACCGGGCCAGGGAGAAGTTTAAATACCCATCTCTCACCCCTAGGTTCTTCCAACCACCAACCCCCTTGCCATATTTTTGCTGGTGGAACGTGAATCCCCATTTGGAACACACGTTCGCATCACGAACATTGGTGTGTACCGCGGCGTGTGCTAGTCCATGTATGTGTGTGTGTGTGTGTGTAGGGCTTATATATATATATATATATATATATATATTAGCAACCGCAATGCGTGTACGAGACACGGCGACGTATTCCACGAGAACGTTTTTCCAGTTACGCATGTGTACGTGCATATTTACGTGTGTGTATACGTAAAAGTCAATGCATATGTTTCTGCGCTTGTGCGTGTGTGCGGGAATTTGTGTTTACACGAGGGTAGTTGTTTGTGAACGTATTCCTGTATGATATTGTACAATATACTTTCTGTAAAATGTAAATACATATTGGTGGCACAAAGGTAGTTTTGTTAGTCTCGTGTCTCATTTATTTTTTAAGCAGACGAGTGGGTAGTACAGATGGTAAAGGTTCTAGACCTTTGCACTAAAATATTCATGGTAGTCTCGAGGAGTTCAATTAAAGTACGCCGGAGGTGATATTTTTTTTTGTGAGACTGAATTTTTCACACGTTTTCCCAAATAGAATTGTCTTTATAACGATTCAATTTGTGCACTAAGATACCAGACATAACACATTATAAAAACGTGTAAAATATATTTTCAATTTTGCTCTCTCAGCGCTTAGTGCTTTTTTTTTATAAAACATCTTATATTTCGAATTATTGAGTGGACACAAATAATATTACTTCCCTCGCGTCGCGATGATTCTAGGACGCGGAGTAAAAAAGGTTATGATTTAAAAAAAGGTATGCATAAAAAAATGGCAAAAAGATGAGCATGCGAAAATGCAGTTTAGGTGCGATTTTTTACCGCGCGACGACCGTACATCATAGCTTCAGTATAATGACTTAGTGTAGGCAAAAAAACGAGGGTTATAAGCTGGTACCTACGCGTTATTATAATCATGCGTGTATACGCATGTTTGCAGCACTCGCGACCAATTTACGATAACGTTACACCAAAAACGATTTATCACCTGCAGGCAGTCGTACACCGGTAATAACTATGTCATAATGTTACGCATGCAGTGCCGTGTACGATATATGTGTATATTTTTTGTTGGTAGTGGGAGGAATGCATTTCATGATTGCAACTGTATATAATATATGGCTCTATTTTCGGCTGTGCTGAAATTCACGCATATTTACTCCTTTCGTTCACCTATGCCCTCCATTCTCCGTAACATAAACACATGTGGTATTATTTTTTTTCTTTTATCATCGATATATTTTTATAAACACGAACATAATAAAAAAAATAAAAAAATATGCGCCAAAAATCATAAGCGTTTTATTTAAAAATGCAAATCGACAACATTAAAACGTTGAATACCATAAGACGTAACTATTGCACTGATTTTTAATGGATTGCAAATAGTAGATTTATAAATACATATCTATACGAGTGTTTTATTTTTAAATCTAAACATCATTGCTTTTATTTTGCACGGGTGGATGATGGGTGGGATGAACGGCTTCATTTCTGTGACGCAGTGTTGAACACTTGTTTCACTTCGCTAAGCTCGGTGCAAGATGTATTGTCTTATTGTTGTTTATTTTGAATGTCAACGCATTAATGAACGCATTCGAGAAAGCAAATGACAATTAGTTAATGTAAAAACGGCAAATTACTTTTTTCTGGAAATATATTGCAGATAAATGGTATAAGTATAATTTATAATTATAAATAAAAAACAACCGGTGTTTGAGGATTATTGAGCTTTTCGAGGAATGTCGAAAAAAATGTGAACCCGCAGTATACCTATACAATAATATCACTTGAAACTTAATGTTGAAAATACTACAAACAATAGGCAATAATAAACAGTCCCTCAATTCCCTGAAAATACTGATGAACTATACGTATGCAGTGAGCGACGGGTACGGTACAGTTAGCCGGGGTATGTGCGCGAGCTCCGAGCTACAATAGTGCGTGTGTGTTTCGAGTGCCTGCCGGGGCGTTAAATCCAAACGAGACGATTTTACCCTTTTGTAAGTTACGCGTATAACACGCGCGTGCGTGTATGTAGGTACCTACGTGCATAGAAAGATATACCTGTGTATAATATGCCGGCGCACGTAATATATTTCGCGAGGGTATAAATTTCCGAATAAGTTTACCCGGACGAAGAGGTGTAATACAAGGCCGGGCGCGAGCTTCTCGGAATTACTTCGACTACCGCATTATATTACAACCGACCGGCTCCATAGTAGGTATATAGCAGTACCTTCAGCAGGAGCGTGTGTACCGACCGTCCCGAAACGCGCAATGAACGCCGGGCGCCGCGCGCGTAAAGTTTCCGTCGGAACCCCAATAACTTACTCTGCTGAGATAGAAACCCATCACACAGCAAACCGTAGGCCTTTGGCCGAGTTACACCACTCAAAGGTCGGTATATACTCATGCCCTCCTAACTGTACACAGCGGAACGTGATAATATCGTTAAAATTAGACGGAAAACGTATATGTAGGAGAGCGTACGAAAGAGGGCGCGCTCCGGAACCAATGATGTTTATAATAGTTGATATAACAGTGTAAACCAATATATGATGGTACCAACAATATTATACCTAGTGATAATAATAGTAATATATGTACGGTGAACGACGGCGGTCTTGTACTCGTATATGTACTGCAGAAACGTAGAACACAATATATATACACGAATTACACAATTGCGCGACCAACCGTAATGTTGTTTTGCAAATTACTAAGTATATTTAATTGTCGCGGGGGGGGTGTAGAACACTATACGTATAGTATATTATATTATTTCCCGGCTAAACAATTGTATTGTTGCTGGATTATAATTATCAAAGAACCTGCAATCACATACATTACGACTGTCGAAAATGCACGTCTGAAACTGCTGCGAGGTCTCGTTTTATAATTTACGGTTACTTACTTTGTTTACAAACATCGACTCCGAGAATCCGTGTCGTGCTGTCGGCCCTCGTCGTCCCTTGCCATTTAGTGGTTTTCGGTATCGTATACATTATAATTGTATACGCACAGCGTACTTAACTGTAATGTATCCAACTTTCGTTCGCGCACAGCAATAACGACGTGCCGTCGCTGCGCTGGTATCGGAAACCGATCCCTCGATACCTAACCGATTCACTCGCGATGTACATAATTTATCTTCCCTCTTATACATAGTTAAAAATAACGCCATTTTCGATGAATTAACACTACGTAACTGCACCATTATTTATATAAATGTACACGAGTATCACTGCAGGTACCGGCTATAATATATATATATAACGACGAGGAAGTATGCGACGATAAATATAACGTTATTATATTATAGAGATCGGAACCATCGTCGTTAAAATAATCGCAATAATAATGATTGTTGTCGTGGCCGTTTTACCGCCGTTGCGCCGGATAGGAAATAATCCGCCGTACATCGTCGATGTCCCCGATTGGGCGGCGGATACAGAAGGCCCGGTCGTAACGAAACGGATATCCTTTGAACGGCCCTTAAACGATGCGCAATACTAATTTAACGATTTATCTCGATCCCCTCCGCCGCCACCTCCTTCTCCTCCGACTCATTATCCCTCCGCACTGGTCAGCCCCGCATATAGCTGACTCGTTAACACAGAACTCGCACCACCGGTAATAATAGTAATAATAATAGTTATTCACTGCCGAGATATAATAGCAGCCATAGTATATATTCCATTATTCCATTACTGCGGCACTCGCTAGACAATCGCTACAATCATTTAATATACGAGAACCGCGGTGATCCACGCGTATAAACGCGCATAGTTGATAATATTAATAATTTTGATACATTGTGTATTATCGTAAACGTTCGCAAGTGGTTTTAATAACTATTGTTTTGTTTTTGCACAACAGGCGAACAGCAGAGCGACATAAACGCACGAATTGGACAATCGGCGTTCTTACCCTGTGAACTGGAACCAAACAACGTGACCATGGGATACGAGATCACGACCCAGTGTGGAATAGTGCACTCGGTGAAGTGGTACCGGGGAGCCAGTAGGATATTCCTGTACTCCGGCGGTCCTCGAACAACACAACCGCACAGAGAAGGTTACACCGACAGATACGATAGGTATGTCGACAAATTAATCATTGGTCTCGGCAGTTATAATAAATAACAATAATAATACATGTGAAACAGCAGATATATATATATAATAATATGTGTATTGAAAAAGTCGAAAAAACGGATTTGATTAAAACTTAAAATTGTTATTATTACAATGTAATGTCCGAAAGACCAAAAAGAAATACCGATACGTCGTGTCCAAGCACATAATAGTACGCGTATGATATAATATTACGTCTCGCGGTGTACATTATTATTACAGTGTCCGTAAAGTACTACGCGTGGGTGAAACCTCTTCGATCGGCCGACCACGGTCCCCTCGTGACTGCACACCAGTCGTATGCGGTTGCGACATTTTTTTTTTCGTTTTCCTTTTTTTTTTTACAACTCTTACGATAACGCCGCCACCGCCGCCGTGGGGCATCACCTGCAGCCGGCTATACTATCGTAATCTCCGGTAATCGCGCACGATCTGCCCCCGTGTAATAGTCGGCCATAAGCCTCGAGACCTCCGGGTAAACCGTTGTTCTCGCTCCCGAAAACAAATAAACAGAAAAACCCGCAGATTTAATTCGGCGGCGGTTTTGTCAGTCACGAGCCGATGAGGCTTTTAATCACGTCCCTCCGCCCTCGCTGCCAGTCAACGGCTAATACGCGTGTACTTAGCTCCGGGATCCGTCATTGCCGCGGCGGTGGTCCGTATCGGTGACAGCCAACTAATGTGCAAACCATCATCGACAAATCACCCGTTGTGTTTTCATGTCGTTGCGCCGGTTTCTCGAATCCTATACCCTCTACCACGCCCCGTCCTTCCGCGCGTTGATTTATATGGATATTTATTTATTCATAACAGACCGATGGGTTCAACTTGACGGCTTAACAACAGTTTTACTTGGCCTTTTTTTTTTTTATAGATTCCAACTAAATGTTGCAGCAGATATTTTAGTATTACAACTTCGGTACTTTATTATTATTTTTATCAGCTTTGTTGTATAAAACTTTCATTATTCCTGAAAATCGCACGTCACTGTTATCGTTTTAGCTGTAACACAAACATTTTAGTTCCGACAGCTATTTCCATAAAGTCTTACGATTTGAATTATGACTGCAACGTCTTCAAATAAATATTTAATATTACAAAGGTATTATTTTATTGTGATAATGTATTCAATTTTGAGTTTCACTACTTGACAAATTCAAAACAAAATTAGCATTATTATTTATAAAACTCTAAAAGTCTGAATTGTCATTTAATTACAGTTCCCATTGAAAAGTTGAGAATTACAATATTTTTTTTTTTAATTTTACTAAGATAAAAATTTTATATTTCTTTTAAAAGGACTTTAAGTATTTGGTCTAGACTTTAAATGTAATAACCTGATGTTTATGCTTAAACTTGTTACGTAGTAATTTAAAATTGAAAATATTTAGAAAATGTATACCAGTAATTGTTTTTTAATGACAATTTAAAAATTTGAAATTACTATACAGCATTCTGCGTTTAGTTCTCGGCAGCTTTCTGAATGTAATGATTAATCAATATTTTCAATTCTTAGATATAATATAATGGTAGCTTCGGTTATGATAAGGCGATGAGTTTCTCATAGGAATTCTATTCGTGGTTCTATAAATACTCTTATTATTATAAGATTTAAATTATATTTTAAATGCAATTATTAAATAATAATATAATAAGAAAGCAGTAATTTAAATGACCGTTTGATTATTTCGAGTAAAAGTATTTCAGATACTATGTGTTTAAAGTTTAAGAAATAGTAACTTTTTATATAATTTTTGTAGGTGTACAACATACAATTATGCATTAATGGATAATACGAATAATGCACGTTCTCATATACTCACGCTAAACGTGTATAAGTATAACATAGCTAAATTCCGTAACAGAATTTAGCTACAAATTACTTTTTTTTCTTTCATGAACGATTTTGAAATAACTTTTAACCCCAACTTACGTAAGCTATAATTAGCAGCCGTTAATGTTACGCATATAATTTAATCCCATGCATAGTACATACAACATATTATTTTAAGTATTAGATCTTCTATCAAATTCTAATGTTTTGAAAAGCCTTTTCATTAACTTTTTCAACAGTGCTTTTTTAGAAGTAATAAAGAGAGTAATCAAAGTCAGTGAAATTGTTGAAAACTGCAAATCACTGACATTTCATCTCTTTTCATTACATACTTTACTGTAGTCTCTTTTGGGTATAAAAGACTCCACCCTTTGCATTTTAATCAGATTTATATAAAATAATATAACTTTTAAATCTGAATGCTTTTATGTGCTCCAGAACATTTTCAATTAATTTGTCAAAAAAAACTAAATTCATTATTTTTTATACTTTTTAAAATTATTTTATTTTTTTAAAAACCGATTATTTACTTTGGCGTTACATAAATTTGTTATATTTAATTAAACAAGTTTTCAATATTATTATTGGTACTGCAATACTTGAGAAAGCATTCAATCCATAAAGATATATGACATCATTTAAAGAGAAGCTTCGCAGAGTTTCTATCAATATTCGCATTTTGTAAGCGAGTTTATATACCTATATGAAAATATTTAATAAAACCAAAAGATCAAATATGTATAAAAGTATATAAAAAATAGATGTAATAAAAAACTCCACGTTGGACACAGTCTGTTTTCATCTACAAATTTGGTAAGTTGCTCTAACACGTATAACTTATGAACTACGTACAATCTTTTTTCTACTGATGTATACTAGAGTATACAAATGTACTATGTTGGACAACATTAACTTGTGTAAAACAATACGAGTGCTGGGTTTTTTTTCAAAATGTGTGATGTAATTGAAACAATAATTGAACGTTGCAAATCTAAAATGTTCACATCGTGAACCACTATAATTTCGTAGCTGTTGATGACGTAAATCATGTCCATGCATTCTTAAAACATATAAGAATAAACTTTTTTTGTTGTACTCAAAATTATTATGGACTTCTACTTTTTGTGAAATAAATAATGTATTTACCGGACACAATTTGTATTAAATAAATTAGATAAAACAAACATCATAATATATAATATCTTTACAATATGTAATTTAATTATGAACTATTTTAGAATACAACTTTATTATTAAACACGATATTATTTATTTTATATTATCAACTGGATTATATTACATTTTGTTTACTTAGATTTTGAGTGAGAGGAAGAGAAAAAAATATTAGTTTATAATAAAATTATATTCCTTTATCGAAAATAACAAATTACTATTATAACATTGTTATTGTTACAAAACTATTTTTGATGCGTATAAAATATAAAGGAAACAGGTATTTAAAAATTGTATAATCAAAATGTTATCTTTTGACGTTATAGTGCTTAAAAGTTTCTAAACAATTGAAAAAACGTTATAAATGTTTTTATTTGACATATTAATGCTTTAAAATCATTAAAATGTGTCTTGCTTTCAAATACTATCAAGAAGAATTCAAAATATTGATGTGACTTATAATAATAATTTGGTTGAAATCTGTTATTTATATAAATTCAATTTTCATCTCAAAAAATGTTTTAATTCATAAAAAAAAATTAGAATATTAACAAACTAAAAACATTATTTTGGGGATGAAGATAGTTTACCGAAACAAAACACACATCTTTTTAATTCTCCATATTGTTTAATATATCAATAACACAACATATAATACCAATAATAGAAATAATAAAATAGTTCCTTATCCAAACAGAAACGTATTGGCTCGTTAACGATGCGTTTTTTATTTATGTAACCATTTATTTTGATAGCAGGGGTGCTCTGATCATTGTATGTAAACCTATTTATTGATAGTGATTTTCATCAAGTTGATACTTTCCGGGTACAACTTTTGTCGGTTCTCGGTAATTTAAAAACCACTCTCAAAAAAAATATACGTAAAATACCAAAAAAATATGACATTTACGGCAACACACATTGATTGAAAAATAAAATATATCATTTTGTTCTGATTAAAAAAGTAATGAGCAAAACTGATTAATTATTACAGAAATTATATATTCCACTGGTACAATTTTTGGAACAAATAATTTAGTAGAATAAAAATAAAATTTTTTTTTTTATAATCAAAAAATTAAATACATTTTTGTGACAAAATGTATAATATATATTATTTAGTGTAAATAGTTTGTTATTTAACATCCTTTTTTATTTTTTCGTCTTTCATAAGAC
This sequence comes from Periphyllus acericola, assembly GCA_949715065.1. Taxonomy (NCBI): domain Eukaryota; kingdom Metazoa; phylum Arthropoda; class Insecta; order Hemiptera; family Aphididae; genus Periphyllus; species Periphyllus acericola. The sequence goes on from OX454264.1 coordinate 56,962,227, forward strand.
CATTATTCGATACTATCAAATACTTTAAATAAATATTAAATACATAAAATCTTTAAAAATATTTATTTTATTTGTTGTACTTCGTTGCAAAATTGCATAATTTCATAATTATAGTCCGTATAAATGTTTTAAAATGTGTTATTAAATATTAAAACTGCTGTTTTGACTATGCCAAATTATTACATATTTCACGATTATGATGGAAGGAAACTGCAGCCAAGAGTTTCTAAAAATACTCTAGTTATTGTAGTTCAATCTCAAGTATAAATGTTTTACTGAAGTTGAAAAATGTATACATTATTTTGTTCCTTTTTTTAATGAATAAACTAATTTTTATTTTAGCAATTTAAATGCTAATATAATGGGCTATTGTGTACGTGTAAAGTATGTAATATCTATTAAACTAAAAAGATGCAGTTTTTTAAATTAAAAAAAAAAGGTTCCATTAGTTTATGGTACATTTACTGTTTAACAACTTTCGAGCAAAACATCATATAATATTATCTCAATAAGGGAAACAAATAAAATAAAACATCTAATTAAAGTATTAAAATACTAGCAGTTTTATATGAATTTACAATTTTTTTTTTCATAAATAAATATAAAGAAATTTCTCCAAATCTAAACGTATTCTGTACTGTTCACTTTACAGATTTATACCGTAACAATAATTATTTTATGTTACTAATAAAACATATATTATTGTCCCTTAATTAATAGAAATGCACATGAAAAAAAAATTAAAAAATAGTGTATTGTACTCTATGGGTGGTTATTATTTGTAGCCTCTCAGATTCCAACAATTACTCTTTCACATAATTTTCTCAAAATAGTGTATTGTAATATAAGAAACTGCTTAAAATAATTTTGGTTTTCAATAAACAATAATAACAATGTTTCGAACGATTTGTGTAGATTTTTTTAATGAAATAGGTATTCGATACTACATGATCGTAAAAACTACCATATTATTTAACTGAATAATATTTATAGAAGTCTCAAAAATGTCCATAACTTATTGGCTATAATATTAATAGTAACTTATAAATTATTTTATTTGAAGTGTTCGGAGCGTCTTACCATGAAGTATTGGAACCACTTAACCGTATTTATTATAAATGAATATATATATATTTGTATATATATATATATATATATATATATATATATATATATATATATATATATATATATATATAATATATAATATATTATGTATTATATTTACTTTTCATTCATTTTTCACATGATATTTTTATACCAAAGAACTAAACAATATTGGCTGTGATTAATTGATTACAGTGATCATGTATAATTAATAATAATTTATTTTTGTAGATCATATTGGAGCACGGAACCAAATTCTACGCTTGGTTTCTTGGTAATGGATAATATAACAGCCCTCGACGAGGCTGTATATAAATGTGAAATTACATATACTAAAGTGCACGAGGGTTGCAATATCGTTCAGTTCATCAATCTTACAACTTACAGTAAGTTTTTAAACATATGATACAAAATCTGTATAAAATTACATATCTCATAAATATTTACACAAGGACAGACATAAGGTATAACTATATTCCAGGGTGGTTATAAATTATGCTGTGATGTATTAAAATGTAGCGCATATTGTGTATATACATTAAGATTTTTTTTTTATTAAAAGTTAGTTGAATTGTTGTTAAAGTATAAAAATGCAAGTAGGTGTGTATATAATAGGCTATAATGTATAGATTAGATGGTATAAATGTTTAAAAAGAAAACATCATAACTTTAAAGTACATGCTGGTATACAAACTATATTTAAGTTCATTTAAATCATATCAAAATATATTAAGTTTGAAAGATTTATAACACGTATATGACAACATTGTTAAACAATTTCAGACTACCTTAATAATAAATACATTAAATTTAATACTTAAAAATGAATAACAACTTACCAATTCTTAAATATAAATCTATATAAACACTACTGCGATTTCTTATTTCGATAATTTATTATACCCGTATAGTATTAAACAAGTTATATTTTAATTCGATACTTCGTCAATAAGTGCCTACTTATACAATAATTTAGATCTAACATTTTTTTTTTAATTTAGTCCAACTCGTTTATAGTGAGTGATGACGAATAATTATCATAAATCCACTGACTTATGAGTTTTAAAAGTATACTAATAAGTGCTTTTTTTTGTTTCGATGACAGAAACACATTAATTTTATGTGAAACTATGTATACCGTATAGTACTGTTTATAGTGTTCATACTATCATACACATTCTATATATTTATCGGCCATACTATTTCGATTTAATTTTTATGAGCACGGAAATAAATTGGATGTTTATGGATCGATGAAGTTTTATAGGCGATTCTTTGTATGGCGTATGTACCTATATAACCATGTTTTAAAGACAAGCTTTCCATTCATCTATTTGTGAAACATAAAACCGGTTCAGACAACAGCTTTAATAATTGGTAGCAGAGTTACTGTATCATGTTTATTTACAATAAAATATCACCAACAAAATCAAAACATACCGGGTTCCTGTATTTTTTTTCTCATTATTTCTTGTCTGTTGTCCGCTGTCACTTTCATCACTTTCAGCATGTCCTGTTTAAGCGGTTGCGTACAGTCTTCACACCATTACTTCATTTCTCTCTCTCTCTCTCTCTTTGTATCTTATATATATTTACACATTAAAATATCTTTGAAATTTGATCTTGATAATTTTGTCACTTGTGGTATAAGTATCAAAGCATTTCTAATAATAGATAATATGTATATTGTATTTATTTATTTATTCATCCAAATATACGGACAAATTATAGTAGCTAAATGGACAGTACAATATACCATATCATTTATTATAAATATCACCTAAATATAAAACGACTACTTTCATTACATAATTTATATGTAGAGGTTTTTTTTAATTATAATTGAAAAATTAGACAACGAATCGTAGATATATCCACATATAGGCGGATATGTTTCTTAATTTGGACAAATATTTTGAAGATTTTTAAATTGTTATAAGGTTATAACGATTTCAAATAACAATTATAACTTAAATTATAACTTAAATTAACATTTATAACTATAAACTATTCAATTTTAATACATTTTAGGTTAAAATTATAAATTTTAATTAAATTGAGGATTTGAACATGTTGAACTAAATCTATCTTATAAAAATAATTATTTTTAAATAGGTACTAACAAAATCTACAATCTTTTAAAATTACTAACTTCTACGTTTTTTTTTGTGTGAATAAAAATAAAACTGAAAATATTTTCTAAATTCTTAGAGAAGTAATTGTAAAAATGTATTGTTAAAAGCGGATGATCTGTAAATGTCAGTGTTGGTCTGTAGTTTTTATAGTTTTCTTTAAAAGCATTTGATGAGGTATAGAGAAATGTGAAAAATGTTTCGAGATAAAGTGCCAATTATATGACATTTTAAATTAAATGAATAACATATGACATTGATCATTATATCCTTATATTTTAGACGAAAAAAAATAATAAACCAAACATATTTTGTAACACAAAAATCAAATAACAATTTCTTACAATTAATATATATAAAAAATAATAATCAAGGATATCGGATATTATACATTTTTACCAACATAAGTAATACAAATGTGAAGACATTCGAATAAACATAATTTTTAAGTCACAAGGTAATTTAAGTATTTCTCTCACATTATCCTTTAAAATATTACATAATTAATTGAAATAACCACATAAATAAGAAAAAATATAATGACCATTATCGTCTTAATTCGGTATAGTTATGTTTCTACTTTAATATTTCCATACGGTTAACTTTTCAATCGATTCATAAAATAATATCTGTATATCTATAGTTGCCACATGGTTAAAAAAATTTATTCAAAAGTCGATTATCAAGTACGCAAAGTGTGTGCAACTGCGCCTTAAAATAAGGTTGTCCTAAAAATAAAATACTTATTCAATCTGGATGTATCGATAATCAACAAAATGTTTAGTTACTATAGTTTATAAGTAACTAAAAGGTATCGGCGTCTAATATTTTGTAGCATTTAAATAAATTTATATTTTTAATTAAATTCATGTAACTTCTTAGAATTTTAAAACTCAGCTCTACTATGCCTATAATATTTGAAAATAATATTAAATTCTATATTACAATAGTAATATAATTTATCCAGTACTATAGAATTTTAATATAACTGTTACTAATAAAAAATAATATTTATATTTTAGTTACGACCATAAAAACTATGCTTAAAGAAAATGAAAGTCATATTTTTGAACTGATTTCTTTATTTTGTTATTATTTTATTAAAGATTTTAGGATTGAGGTTTGCAGTAAATGTATGATTGAAAGTTTGATTGAACTAAATCTTTTCAATTAATTTGTAATTAAATTGTTTCAATTGTCTGGTTACGCCGTATAATGGATTTTATGTAATGTTATTAAACCTTAGAAACAATCTTTTTGTGATGGATGTGTTTTTGTGCTTCATATGCAATGAAAACTTTCAGTTTCAAACATTTGTATTAATACTATTGGAAATTGAAAAATATTTAACAGTATATAACTACAGGTATACTACGAGTTAGCAAAGTTCGATGTCCATAAAATGATACATTTTGTTGATTATTAGATACATATTATATTATAGGTATACTGTAGTCTTTGTTTTTGTACCTATAATTTTTATACCTGTACATTTTGAAACCATTATTTTAATTGGAATTCTTACGTATGATGATTACATACCTATTTATTGTATTCGGTGAATTATAGCCAAACATTAGTAATTAAAAATTTAAACTTAGTAATATCGTATTTTTTCCCCGTATTGTTATTATTATGAATGTTTCCTAAGTTATTAAAATATCTTAAAGGAATTTTTACATTTTTTTCAACTTGATATTGTATCATTATTTTAAACAAAAAAACTAATTGTGAGAACCACGTAAAAAAGGAATAATCTATCATTACTGCAGCGTATAACCTACCTATGTTATTATAGTAAATTAATAATTAGTTTCAACAAGATTTCTAAGAATCGTTCTGTTAGTATTTTAATTTTAAAAATAAATAATCCACCTCAAGAATCGTATTCGGTTTAAATTTTAAAGGTTCAAAGATATTTCACCTTATTGAAGTGGTTTAATTTTAACGTTAATGGATTTATACTTCACTAATAGTCTCTAATATAAGATTGAAAATAATTTTATATTTTTGTTCACAGCTAAATATCGTATAGCCTTTATTCTGCATTGTAGTAAATAAATAAGATAAACCGAAATATATTTAACATTTTAATATATTTACTAACTACTCATAGGCATAAGAAAGTAAAAATAAAACTTTTGTTGTTAAAAATATTAATAGTTTGAAATTAATATAAGAAAATAATTTTTATGATAGCAAAAAAATGTTAAAATGTATATTACATTCTATTATTGAAAATATTTTAATAAACACTTAAAACTGAAGCTTGAAATTGTAATTTGATATTAAAATAATATATCGTATTTTCAGCTGATCCTGAGTCTATAAGCGTTGGCACGTTGGCTGAACCTGGCGATCCTTCAGCACGTAATTACATCGATCCTTCGTCAGACTTTTTCGACGACAAAAACAGCGATCCTAAATTTGGTATCATGAAAAAGTTAACATCCGGTGCTATTGTAGGTCCAGTAGATGAAGGAAATAAGATACGACTGGTATGTCGTGCTGGTCGTGCCAGGCCTGTGCCCCAAGTCACATGGTGGCAACACAGTCGTGGTCCAATTTATGATGATGATTTAGGTACTAAAGACTGTTTGACTGTCTTTATTTTTGATAAATTGATAATTTTCGTCAATATTTACATGCTAATTTATTTTTGTTTTTTTAAATATTTTAGTTGATTATCAGTATCGCAAAGTGGATTCCGATATGTCCGATGACTATTTTTCAAATTCAGGATTATGGGTTGCGCAAAGCGTCCTTACCGTTATAGGTAAGAGAGGTGCTAACGGTAGGTATGAATGTCGAGTGAAGACAGCGACTGATTCATCACCGATTCTGACGTCTAGTATCGAAGTCACTGTCAATGGCAAGTATAAATTGATATAGTCGAATGTTTCTCGTATTCTGAAATGCTCCGCAATAACTTTCAATCTATATACATCGACGCATTATTTTTCTATACAATTTTCATTTTTTTGTTTTTAGTAAGTCCATACTCGATTGAAATGTCCACATCATCATCAGGATCGACGGTAACTACGGTTTCTAAAGTAGACGACTATCTGAGGTCGCAAAACGGTGATTTCGATAGAAATCCCGAGGAAGTTATTTACGCAGAAACTACTGAAGGACAGCCGTTAGTTATTCGGTGTGCGGCTCGCGGGGCACGGCCTCAAGCGAATGTGACGTGGTATTATTATTATAAAGATCAAGAAAATGATGACGACGATTACAGCGGAGGGATTAGAAACTATTTAAGTGCCCGTACACCACCCGTGCCACCGTCGAAATCGTCGAAACACGGTGCACCGGTTATGTTGGGAAATAGTCAGCAAAACGGCGGTTCCACCGCTAGGTCACCCAGCGATTATTTAATTTCGGAACAGCGTCGTATGGAAGGCGGAGCAGAGATTATAGGTCCCGTGGAAATAGCACAGCACACTGAATATCAAGTGAGGATAAAGTCATAATTCGTTTACTTTCAGTGTTGCGTATAATATCTTAACTTTATACCGAGTACTGTACGTAGTATGGATTAGTGTATACGATAAGAATATGTTAGGTCCAGACCACTAAGGGTTTGTGTTTATTTTTACAGGCTGATGGTACCCGAGATACACATAGCCAGTTGTCCATGTCACAACTCCATCGTCAACAAGACGGTTCTATTGTGCGATGTGACGCGTTCAATAATGTCGGTTCATCACCGTCTCAACCTCTCACCGTAAATATGACGATCCGGGTCAAATGTAAGTAAATCTTATAAAAATATTGAAAACTACATAACGTCATAAATATAACGTATAAACAATTAAATATACGTATTCAGATATACCGACTGCTTGGGTAGTACCCATTACTGATGGAGACAATTCTGGTGCTATTGTCGAAGACGAAGTAGGTCAGCAACGAAAAGGAGGAATTTATAATGGTAATAATGTCAACCCGAGTATTAATGATCCTTCTAAATCTACCAATGACGGATTCCACTATCAAACAATTTTATACACCGTGGTAGTAAACGAAACAAAAGAATTGAGACTGCAGTGTGCATATCATGCCAATCCAGATAAACTACGCACTCCTGTTAAATGGTTAGAATGTTTGTATATAATTATAAAAATTTCTATAACTTGACGTTAAATTTGAATTTTATAATAATTAGAACATATAAGAGGTAGACAATTAGATTACGACTTTTTCTTGCCCTTAGTGTAAAATGAACGGCTATTATTCAGTTTTGAGTTATTGAAATTTATCTGTGAAAATATTACATAATATTTTTATCGTAATTGATGTAACTCCATTATTTATACACATTTTATTAACTGTTACTTTAGGTATCGCGATGGCGCGGAATTACAATTAGTCGACGAAGAATCATCATCTGTGTCAAATCATTATGCAGCTGTAACACCAGCTACTGGCGTTGGTACAATAGGAGGATCGTCAAATAATGGCAATGCTAGATTTCGCATGAACACTATGGGAAATTCGGCGAAATTCGCTAGAGTCAAAGGATCAACTAATGACAACGGTGGACTTCATGGAGATGGTAATGGTGCAGATGCAACGGTTTTAATAGTGAGAAGATTAACGCGTTTTGACTCTGGTCGATACGAATGTCGAGTAAGAAATTCAGTCGGAGCTGCAAATTCTACAAATTTTGCAAACGTCCGTGTTCAATGTATGTATAGAAAAATTTTAATCTGAAATTTAATATTTGTCACTGTTTTAAGTAACCATAATAAAAATAAAGATAAGTATCAACAATTGAAGGATAACATATTTTTGATTTTATGCCAATTATAGATACACCAAAGGTCAAGTTACACGTTATCCTAGAAGATTCTTTTGACGGAAATCAAACTTCTCCGACAGCCAGTAGTAGCGGATCCAACCCAGTTGTATTGGAATCGGAACACCGTAACGTCACTCTTCGGTGTGCCGTACAACTAGAATCGGACCAACAAAACATCGAAGATACTAACAATGATCCATCTTTGAATTTAACATCTGTCCATTGGTATTGGAATGGCGTGCAAATGCAGTTGCCCAATTGTACGAAATCGGCAGACTCGAACGATTCGAGTGGTGACGTATTTGAGGACGAAGATGATGGAGACAACGATTTCGACAATTTATCGGAAAACGAAAATAATGGCATGAATATCAACTATTTTACGAGTGATTCACAAGCGGACGGAGATTACGACTCGATTGCTGTTGATAATGACACCAGGAGGCGTAATAAGAAACAAAGAAAAGTAGTGTGCACCGACAGAGAACTTATTTTAGTGAACGTAACGAAAAATATACATGGAAATTATTCATGCCGAGCCCGAAACGCCGCAGGTCTTCTTACTCCAATGTCTGATCAGACACCACTTATCGTATACTGTAAGTGTTTTTGCTTACTATAGTTAGACTTTCTTAAAAAAAAATTATTAATTGTTTGAAAAAAACTTTAGTCTTGAGAATAAAAATTTCTAAAACTAATTTATATACGAGTAAAACTCTAATCAAAATATTAAACAATGAAATTATAATTTTAAATATTATAATAATTTTACGGAAATAAAGTATTTACGAGTACAATTCCTCACAGAGAGTAAATAATTAAATTTATGCTATCTATTAAAAGTGATTTAATTTCACAAGATAATAAATCAAAAAGTACCGACCGTTGTTATTTTAGATTCTGAGCAAAATAAGAATGTTTCAGTTTATGTAATGTTTATAATGTTATTCCTTCTCGTATATTTTTTTATTTTTATTTTTGCTTAGTAATTTATCATATTGTGATATGAAGGTTATACTAGAATATATATAACATGGCATTTTTAATTAAAGTAGTTTCGGTAATCTTATAAAACCATAAACTATGCATTTAAATCAAATGTAGTATCTTATTTTATATTATTTGAGATTATTTAGATAATTATTTAAGATTATTTAGATAATTATTTAAGATTTCCTGACATGACAGGTGGGGCCTGAGGGAGTTTCAGTCGAGGGAGGGGGGGGGGAGCTCGGATACGCTACTACAGCAAATCAATTGTTTTCACAAATACGTACTGAAATTTTTTTTATTTATATCAACATACTTATGATAAGTGAATTTGCGTAGCTTATGCCATTTATAAAATATATTGTATAGCAGTAACTAAAATTGGATTTTAATAGAAGTAGTAGAGAGTAAAAGAAAACAAAATAAATACACATATGTAATATAAGGCAGAATTCATGTGTGGTATTAAATTGCATACACTTTCGCCGTCTTACGAAAACCGTGACATCGTAACTTAATATTATACTTAGGAATTATATAATATCGTGATATATAATAAAAAAATAGATTTTGTAACAATCTCCCTTTTATCTGTTTTATAAAATAATAATTGAATAATGAAATAAAAAAAATGTTTATAATATTAATGTGTTTTAATAAATAATCGATATAATATAACATTTATAATAAAAAATTATAAGATTAATCTTCATTTATCATTCGTGATTTAAAAATATTTACAAGCTTACAAATACCACGAAAAACCAATTACGTTTTTTATAGTTATATCATATATAAGATACCGAGCTATATAATATATATTTATGTTCCATCAATTACATTTTTTCTTCATCGATAAAATCTAAAAAACGTCAGTTGTTTAGTTGTTTTTTATTTGTTTTAATTACCAAAACAACAATTATTCATATTATCATTGGTTGTAGCATATATCTTAGGTTGCTCTTTTGTGATCGCAGCCACTAAACGTCGCAGTAAGCGTTTGCAATACATTTGATAAAACAATTTTCAATTATATAAAATTAATTATTTTGTTGAATGTATAATCTTATATCTATTATTGAAAACATGTTTTTATCAAATTGAATGCGAACGATTACAGCGACGTATAGTGGCTGCGTCCACGTGGATGCTAACCAATTCAACAATCGGATTGCCTATCTATAATTCTAAAATCAATGATATTATGTACAATGCATGTACAACTACAATTCAATTTAAAAAATAATATGAAAAACGATAAATTTAACATTACGTGTTTGTAGTTATATGGTCTTTAATAAATATTTAATTTTTAATCACATTTAAGAAAATCTAAAGTTATATAGTTTTTTTATTCCGTTTTTAATTATTCATCTTCTAATCTAAGATGTACACATATAACAATTGTAGTATCTACCATTTTATATCCAGAGCTATGTGAGAGATGTACTCGTACTTATTTTTGAGTAGTATAAGTTTCTACGTTTCCCATTAGTTTACAAATTTGATTTGTATTATTCAGCGGTTATTCTTCGATTTTCTCAGTTATTATTCCAACATCAAGTTAAACTGGAGTAATGTAATATTTTGTTGAACGAGCATTTATATTCATTTTTATCAAATAATTTTGTTTTTTATGACTTGAAAATTGAATACGAAACAAAACGCCATTGCACTATATTAATACGTAACATTTAAAATTTATAATAAAATTGAATTAATTTTCTATTAAAAATAGTTTGTAACGAAAGTATTACATTTATTATTTTAACTACATTTACTATTTTTAACAATGAAAAATTCAATTATTTTTATTATAGTTGCTCCGGGACCAGTGACATTGGAATATAGTCCACGAAAGGTCATAAAAGGAAGGAACGTCACTTTACGCTGCAATGCGCAATATCTTGGTCGGCCACAACATCCTACCCGTTACTCATGGTTTCGCGATGGACATCAAATTTATCATCAAAACCAAGGTTTATTAAATCCTAGTATCAATTCTGGAACCGGAATTAATCTTGGCCCTCATGGAAATAATGGCGGAGGCAATTTCAATCCTGAATGGTTTGTGGATCACGTTTCATTGGAAACCCGTGCTAATTTCACATGTTCAGCTTACAACGAAGGCGGTACCACTCATTCTGAATCAGTATACATTGAAGTTTATGGTATGATCAATTACATTTTTTAGTCAATTTTTATTATAAAAAATAATTAATTAAAATAATTAATTTTTTTTTTTTCATTAATTTTTTATTATCACATTATACATTTGATCATTTGCAGCTCCGCCGAATTATATCACTGGGCCTCCACAATACTTAGGAGTTGCTTATAATTCAACACATGTGAACGCATCCTGCACTGTAGAATGTTATCCTCTTTGTTCCGTTAATTGGCTGCGTCGAGGTGTTCTAATCGATCCGATTAATAATCCGGAGGATAAAGAAAGGTATATTTATACATATATATATATGTGTATATGGTATAACATTTTATAAACATTTCATGAAACCAAATTGTTCTAAACCATTTCTATATTTATCTAATAACTGTATTGATTGAGCTTACATAACTTGTGTTTAACATGAAAGTTATTTTTTTATCATGAAGTTAATATTTTTTTTCTTAAAGATACTCAATTTTGACGGAACATTTAGTAGCAGAGCGATTAAAAAATGATTTTGAAGCAGTGCGTAGTACTTTGATATGGCGTATGGATAATTGGCCCGGTGGTCGAGGTTTGGATCCTATAACAGATTCAACGGAATATAGTTGCCGTAGTAGTGGTAATGACTTTGGCCCACCCGTATCGGAATCAATAATGAATTTCTCTGTCGAATGTACGTCGAACTTTTAAACGTATACCCGGAAATATGTAATTAATGCTTATCATTTTATTGTATGCTTTCGTATAGACCCTCCTGGAAACATGACGGTCTCTAAAACGGTTGTTCACGTCAGCGAAGGTAACATACCGGAAAAAGTATTTTGTCACGCAGAAGGTCGCCCTCAGCCGACATTTGAATGGCGGTACACTGCGAGTAACAGTTGGAACGTCCCTGGTAATTCTTCTCAGTCGCCTCAATCGTCTTCGCAACAAAGACTTTTGCCTATCGGAATTGGTGGAAATGGTGGCATCAGTGGTGGCATTGGCGGCGGCTCTGGAAGCGGCAACAGCCAAATAAACAACATACAATTGGTATTGAACTCTGCTGTTAGTAGGCAACAAGCCGGTTATTACGCTTGCATTGCACGCAACACTCATGGAAATGACACTGTGTACACTTATCTGGACGTTATGTGTAAGTATAATAACACTAATATCATTAAAAATCATAAATTCATGACTATATATATATATATATGTATAGTTTATGTATATGCTAAATGTTAATACCGTATGTAGATTATCACACTAAGTTCTATGATTGATATTTAAAAAGTATACGCGTTAGATAATTATACTACGACTATATTATCATACTTACCTATCACTAAACTATAGTTATTTGATTTAAATAAAAATGTATCTACATTATATTGATATGAAAAATTATTTTTTTGTAGACAAACCTAGTTGTCAACTTAGAATGTTGACTGTGGACCAATTGAAACAAGAAACAGCTAGTATCACCGATCAGTCTTCGGAATCTACAGTGGAATTGGACGAGTTTTTATCTTCATCGGCTGGCGAAAAGCGAATACTAGTATGCACAGCAACTGCAAATCCAGGTCAAGTACAGTATACATGGACTATAAGAAACTCGGCTCGCCAAAACGACACATCAGCCTCAACATCCGATTCTCCCGCTACTGAAAGGATCATAAATGTATCAGTTGGATCAACGGCCAATAGTGGATCAATTGAATTGGATGGTAATGGAAGTTTCAACCGAAGCATACTGATATTGCAAGATAGACTGGAAGTAAGCAGTAGTGAAGATGATGATGGAAGAGGTAATGACAACGCACCAAACAACGGAGCAGCAGAAGGCGTCAGAACATATGTGTGTACCGTAAACAACACTGTTGGCTGGGACCAGTGTACCATTCAAGTGCAAGGTAAGAATGACTTCTGGTGTTAAGAATGAGTAATGTACATTATTTAATAATTAATTGGAATTATTAGACATCAGGTGCGAATATAATATATGTATAATAAATAATAATATATAATCATATACATAAATCATATTAAGAATGGTTGTGTGGAAGTGCTTAAAGACAGTTATTAAAAAGCGATAAAAGTTTTGATTGTTTATTTATTTTAATTTTGTATAATTTGAAAATTATATAATTAACTTATTTACATATTGAATTAATACACTAACACGAGTGCCTACTCGACACTAGAAATAAAGAATACAACATTTTACAACTATAATATTTGCACCCAGAAGTTAAAATAATGCATAATAATTAATATGTATATTTAAATACTAACACCACATTTGTTTTATTATTAGCTCTCAGAGAAAGTGAGTGTCTATATTGTATATATATAGTGTATATAATATCTATAGTCATTAGAAAAATAATAAAATTTAATTCAGCTTAATTATTTTCAATACATGTTTCTATATAACTATTATATTTTACTTGTCGGGTGAAAAATGTCCATCTTATTTATTTGTACCCACTTACCCAAAATAATAGGTGACGCTCCGTGGTGGAAACAGTTATTGGCGACCGTAGGTTTGGGTGGACTGCCAGTGATGGTCGTCTTGGTGGCTCTGGTCGTAATTTTGCTACTCATCGTCATCATCGTAATAGTCATTTTGCTGCTGTTCGTCTGTAAGAACCGCTACATCAAGCCAGGCAACGGACAAGGAGGACGACAAAAATGTAAGTTTTCGATATCAAACACAATATGCTTACAAACGCATTTATTATTCGTGTAACACAACAATAACGAAAGACATTAATGATGACGGCATTCGAACACATAAGGTATATACAAATATATAATAATATTATCGATGTAGTAATGTCGTAAAAGCGCGTAATGTTCTGTCTGTATTCGTCTACGTAGAATATATTTTATCCGTATTTGTAGTACCGTATAGCTTTATTGTGTGATTCGTTTTTGTTTTCAATATATAGATGTTAAACAAAAATATCCTACACTGACGGCGTATAGGGTACCAGTCGTTTGGCGCCGGCACCGAGGCCGTGGCTTGCTATTAAACATATCGAAAGTGCGACAAAAGTAAGTACAGCGGTTATGGACACTGACGTTGACGTAATTATTTCTGGTACGCGCGATGAGCACTCAAATGCACTCTTCTTTCTCTCTCTTCTCTCTTTCTCCTTTCTTGGAACTTATTTTGGTGATGGTTATTCGTCTTCTCTGTGTTTTTTTTTTCAAACGACTTGTCTCGCTCTTCTCGTATATATATATAAATATATTATATATGTACGATTTATGTACCTACTGGAAGATGGGATGTATATTCTACTCGCTAAAATCAGCTGGCTGCTTAAACGTTATTCAAAAGATATTTGTTCATTCTAACAATATTATATTGTAGTCCCGAAGGGAGTGCTACGTCATCAATTTCCGGCGCCAACCCAGCAACCGTACCGTGCACTGATCAAACGGCGAGTATTCCCACCCCTAAACCACCACCCGGATACGGCGATGATTTCAGTGGCAATCTGGCTGAATCGCTATCTAATCAACAGAATACTTCCACCTCCTCAAGCGGTATAGGTAAATGGCCACTCAAACCCGGTGTTTTGGTGCATTCGAAACAACAGCTTCTCAAACTACAGTCGACTAATAATAATTCTCAGTCGAGCAACAACATTGCCGATAACGGCAGTGATCACATGGAAAAAATCGCTCCCAATGAAAATGACAAGTTCAAATCGAAGAAATTGAACGGCAATTGTAAAGTAAAATCGGCAGCCGAGTGTATAGTGTTAAACAACGAAACGCAATCGGCACGCACGGCACGTATACGCCGTATGATGATTGGATCTAATAATAACTTACAGAAGAAACCGTCACCTATGTCACCTCCTCCTGCGCCTCCTCTTCGAGAAAACAAGGATAACAACACGTCATGTAGTGTCAAGGAGAATTATCCTTCTGTAACAGGTAGACAAGCAACTAAATGAGATATTACAACTATTTTTTTTTGTATGGGTCTAAAATCAAACTTGAAATATTATTAAATTCATGATGCATGATTTATAAATGTAAACATAATTGTCTTTGTGGTCGATACATCTTGCCGAAAAATGTATTTATATTATATTAATATATCTGCCTCGATTTCCCGATGTTTCCAAATTGTATCCTACCGCAACAACATAGAGTATTGTATTTTTTTGAAAAATAGTCGAATAGAGTAGGTATATTATATTATTTTGCTGTGTAGATATGATTTTTGTAAGTGCGTTTAAAAAAAAAAAAAAAAACTAGAAGTACTATTTACAAAAACCATACCGGTAGGTATTCATTCACCAACAACAAGCACGCAAGTACAGCGAGTACTAACATTAAAACATTAATACTAACTCGTACGAAAATCCTAGGTTAAATCACACCAATTTTGAAAAACTTAGTGTAGAGAACGGATGTACAAATCATAACAATAAACAATCACGTTCAATGTCAATTATCCATTAGAATCTAAGGTGAATTTTCTGTTTTTCAGATTCACGAAGTGGAGGTGGACAACAGCAAGACAACGATTCGAACTTAGGAACGGCGGGTGACGCAAAAGCCGCGTTTTATGAAAATCTGCCTTTCCACGGTATGCGACCACCGCCCAATCAGGTTAGTCAGTTTGATTTTTAACTCGGAAATAGCTCTAAAGTTATTATTATTTCTTAATGCATGCAATTACGATTTGTTTCGCTTGTTTTTCATTTGTTTTTGTTTTGTTTTTGTTTTGTGTACGCGTTCTCAATTATGATTTGTCCCTTATCATCGCCATCGTTATTAAAAAAAATAAAAACAGTCTCCTACGCATCGACGGGTGAGTAGTAATGGTAGTGCCTGTAAACCGCCACTTCCACTGCCACCGTCCACGTTGCCGTTGTCGTCGTCGTCGTTGATCCACCGGTCTCCGAACGGCGGGTACGTGTCACTGTTGCGTCAAGCCATTTCAACCCTGAACAACCCTGAATGCGACGGCTCGGCCGTACGGTTCAACTCGCTGCAGAGGCCGAACCGCGGACCTACATCGGCGTCGCAGCGCCGCGACCATCAGTTCCGATCCATGCGAACCGTCAGCGGTAACAACAGCATCAAAAGGATCATCGACCGTTCGCGGTCGGTCATCGCGGACCACGACAAGAACAACAATCGCGGGAACATCGTCCGCGGCCGGTGGTCGAACGGCAAAGCGACCGCGGCGGAACGCGGCAAGGACGAGGACAAGCTACGCGACGACGACGACGGCGACGGCAAACGGCGCGACGAGGGCGGATCGTTGACGACGGCGACGGCAACGTTTCCCAAGCCGGCGCCCAGGACGAGGGTACCTTCGGCTTCAGCGGCACCACCGTCTTTGGCGCACCACGATACCTACGAGAATCTACAGCAACTGTTGAGCGGTGACGGTGACAACAAGGTATGTAACGACCCACTACTAAACGCGTGTAAGCCGTCACTTAAAGCACGTGACACGACTCCCTAACGTAACAGTTATCCTCGCGTGGCTATCCCGTTGCGCGTTCCTTCCACCCCCAACCACGACCCCGCTCTAGTTTTGCATTCTGTTGATTTTTTTTTGTCGTTTTTTTAATAATTAATGCTTGCACGATTTATCGATTAACATAAGAAAATAAAAATACTAACAACGCGATTGGGTGTGTGTGCGTGCGTGTGCGTGCGTCTGTGTGTGTGTGTGTGTGATTAACAGCTAACAGGAGTCGGGATAGGAGCTCGGAGCTTGGACGAGTTTTACCGCATGCAAATACAACAGCAACACCAACAGTTGTATCACCGGGTGACGGCCGACGACGCGGCGGTGGTGCTGGCCAGCGGGTACTCGGCGGTCGGCGGCGGTGGTGGTGGTCTTCATCACCGTCAACAGCAGCAACAGCAATCCATCGAAATGACTCAGTTCGAAATGACACCGGGCAGGATGACCGCCGGAGCAGCCAGCGAATCGTATCAGAAATCCCAGAAACCGCATATGCCGAACACGACTGGCCGTTACAACAGCAAAAGTGTCGCGCACGTCATGGACGACGACGACGAAGACGACGACGGCGTGAAGCCGATGACTGCAGCGGCCGGGACCATGGGGAGACGTCGCCGCAGCAGTCAGCAAGTGGTCGACGGCAGCGGCCCGATGACCGTGGCCGACAACTACTACAACAACAACACCAACAACAGTCATCAGTACCACCACCACGGAACCAGGAGACGTGGCAACGCGACCGCCGCGGGCGACGGCCCGCAGTCCGCGGCCGCGAGCACCAACGGCTACGGTTCCTTGTCGGGCGGCAACGGGCCGGTGGGCTACTACGCTGGCGACGTATACGCCAGCATAGAGACGCGTCAGCACCAAGCGAAACGTCAGCTGCAGCAACAGCAACAGCGGTCGTACGGCATTACCGGAAGCGCCGCGTCCGCCGGAAACGTTACCGACGACCAGCCGCTGACGGCCAAACGGTCTTGGCGCCGGCAACAGAACCGCCGGCGCCGGGCCGGTGCGGTCGCGGCGGACCCCGGCTACGACATGGAACCGGAACCGGCGTCCGAATACGCGGTGGACGCCGCGGACGTCCCGATGACCGACCGGTACCGGAGCGGCGCCGGGCCGGGCGCGATCGACGGTGGCACGTCCGCGGACGCCATCGCGGTCGCCGCGGACCATCACCACCACCGGTCGCGGCAAAAAAACGACCTCGCGCGCGTGCCGGCCGCCGCGGTCTCGTCGGCCGCCGAACACCAACAAGTGGTAAACGGTAACGGCGGCGTGGGCAACAATAGCGGCAATAGCGGTAACGGCGCCAACAAAAACCTCGTCAAGTTCCACGACGTGGGCCGCGAAATCGACGTTTAAAAACACGACCCCGCCCTGTCTCCCTCAGCCCTTTTCCTTCGTCACGACCCGCGGACACCGGATACGACCTGCGGACGCAATGTCACGTACTATTATACGACTACTGCTGCTGCGCACCACCACCGCAACCCCTACCCCCACCCCGGCCCGCCGTCTTCGTAATAATACGTGTGTTACTGTACGCACGCGTCACACTTGAGTACTACGCGTGTGCGTCTAACCGAGACTCGTCCCGTGAAAAGTCTGTACAACATCATGTCCGTATGTCATAAATAACGTGTGCCGTGTGTCGATTATTTTTAGCCCTACAAACCGCCGGCGGCGAGTGGTTACGCGGAAGACGGTGACTTGGAGTACGTGGACGTGGACTACCGCACGATGTATTACGGCCCGATCAATTACAAACAGTCGTCTTGAACACGAACCCTAGCGAGCCTTCTTCTCGGCGATAGGTAAACCAAGAAAAAAAAAAAACGCAAAAGGTACACTACCTATAGAACATACATATTATATACTTACTCGCGTGCGCCCGTCGCCGCGCAAATCACTTATTTTTATTTTTTTATGTTAACCCTTTTTTTTTAACGACGTCGCGCGACATCTCGTCCCGCGTCTTGTAACCTAATCGTCTGATCTTGTACATTATAGTAGTACTGTGTTTTGAACGATGAAATTGTTTCTTCTCGACATGCGCCGCCGCAGACGATCACTTCTGTCCGAAATAACAATAAATTATTCACACTTTTTTCTCACTTATATACACACAGGGTATACATAATATAAACGTTTTACCGAATAATATATTATAATATACACGCTCACGCACGCACACGTATATTGTATTACATATCGTGTGAGTGTGCGTTTGTGTGTGTGTGTGTGTGTGTGTGTGTTTGCGTTTCAATACATCATCAAGAACGGTTTTAAATACACACTCTGAACCAATTTTTATCTATTTTATAACGCTCGTGAGGAGAATTCTAGGCTATCAAAACGTATATAAAACCAGTCGCCGAGGAATTCGATTGAATTTCCTCTCGGGATCTTTATGTGAACATCGTTTATCACTAACAACTACCTACATGGTTATCCCGATATCGTAACTTTTGTATTTTTTTTCCTTGAGAAAATGTACTTAATTGAATTCAAACACACGTTGACAATCTGCAAGAAATATTCTGTCATTAGGCGTTCTCATGTACTATACAGACAAAATGATATAACACGTATTTCTATCATCGGTTATATCACAATTATTATTATAATCTACAATATTGTCGATGAATTTCATATCTTTTTGTGTAAACTATTTCCATGTTAGCTATAATTAATCGTTTAATCTGTCGATCTTGTATACCAGTCATGATTTCCTTTTACTTTCAACTTAGATAAAGAAAAAAAAGGTGCCATTTATCATTGTTACTTTTTTTTTTTTGTTAGTCATTGCCACCACTGTGATCAATAACCATAATCGACGAGCGTGTTTCTCGTTGCGTCCGATTATTGTCGGTATTTACATTACATCGCATTATAGTAATCGTCGTCGTTTTCTGTTTAAGTCTGCCAAGTAGCCGATACCACACAAACGCGTCCAAATTTAAGTGTTTAATCATAATGCATTACGTTTTTAATACAAATAAGATTTATTATTATGAATTATAGCGTTTCAGTAGAGAATTATCGTAGTGATAGTAGTCGTATAGTTTAATAGTAGTAATAATAATAAAATATTACATAGATGTATGTGTTTTCTGGACGGTTTTCGAATAATATAGTTGGATAAGTCGATTATAATCATATTATTGTACACACGAGTATTGATAGTATAGTATTTACATCACAATGTTTATACACATAATACACAAAAACCGTCTGTCGTTATAGTAGATATATTATTCAAAATTATATTTAACCACGTTATAATTATCTTTATGTATACACACGTGAACGTATCATTACTGTAAATGCGTGCATGTTATATGTAAATTGTAAACTTTATTATGTGTTAAAATTTAAATAGTAGAGACTGCTGGTTACCACCACCGTGGCGACGGTATTCATATATAATATATATATATATACTCGTATATATATATTATTAATTTTGTTGACAATCAAGACGTATGTTAACTTATTTTTTATCAAAGTATATAATTATATAATGTATGTATGTACAATGTACATGCATACATTATACTTATATATATATTTATTTACCCTTATACCCACAATTATAATGTAGTATTGTTATATATACATATAATATATATATAATAATATAATCCATGCCCTGTATCTCTTCAGCGTTGGTAACAATTGCCATCAATCCCATCTTATACACCCTATATGTATCGTCCTACCGAATGTTGGTATACCGACTCCCCTGTCGTTATTATATCTATCAATATTATAATATTAACTTCTTTACTATATATATATATATATATATATATATATATATATATATATAATATATATTATATATTATCTTAATCGAGATACATTTTCCCTTCGGACTAACAAAATAACCTAGACTTATTCGTTAAATTTTGTTGTATTTTTATTTGTTTTTATTATTTATGTACCTTTAAGTATGAAATGATACCTTTACCTAATTATTATTATTATTATTATTATTACTATTATTATTATTATTATCATTATCATTATTATTATTATTATTATAACTATTTTACTATTGTATTATTTTGCATTTTTACATTAACACGCGGCATTTACGATTAATGTTCTTATATTATTGTATTCGTATTGCGGTAAAGGAAGGGTGGTGGAACCTCCGCCGTTTGTATTCTAGTCATTATTTATTAAAAACATAATTATGTCCTGTTTATCCCCTGACGGCATTGACGCTTGCGATAAAACGACTTGAAGTGTTTTAAATATAGATAATAATTGTAATAGTTTTAAGTAGTACATCTATATACATTTAAAACGATTTTTTTAGTTTAGAATTGTTATCATAAAAGCATTTTTTATAATATATATAACGTATACAATAACATTATTGGTTATGATGATGATAACTGTTGTTTGGAAGATAATAAAGAAGTGTGAGAGACAGATTATACAATTTATATCGTATTACCCACTCCTTATATATATATATATATATATATATATATATATTGTTATAAATCCTTAATAAGTATTGGTACACAAATATTGCGTCTGTAACTAATATTTCCTATCTTAAAAAAAAAAAAAAATTATAACAGACTTAGTGTCTAAAAATTGAAAATTTATGGCCAATCGTCGTATTTTAGCAAAACTCAATTTACCATAAATGTAAGAATGTAAGACATATTTTATTATAATGCTGCATATTTGACTGCTCTAAAAAAAAAAGTGGTTCGAGATATTTTAAGGTTGCCGCACACTGGATCCAAACGGAACGGAAACGAATTTTTATCATCGGAACGGAAACAAATTTTGTTCGCACACTGTGTCGGAACCAGTAGGAATTCCGCGGCCATATTATATCCTTGGTCATTTTGATCTCATCGCTCAAGCTCAACGGTCGAACTAAAGCTTATTGCTACATTATTTATTTTAAATATTTTTAAGTGTTTATAAAATATAATATTATAATGAGTGATACAAGTAGTGACGAAGAAGACATGATATTCACACTAGCTCTTTTGTCAGAAGCTGAAGAAAACGTAAAATATACGACAAAAAGACAGTGGGTTCATAGCATACATTTGGCAAGGGAAAAATAAGGAGAGTTCTATACACTATTCCCGCATTTAAAACAGGACAATAAAAAATTTTGACAATTGTTAGAGCATATAAAACCTGACATAATACACCAACATATTTGTTGACATAATTGCTTGTGTCAAAGTTATTTGTATCGAAAAAATATTGAAAATGTGTATAACAAAATAGTTTATTGCTGTAGACTTTCAGTTGTCACTTGTCGTTGTATTCACAACTACAAAGTACAAAACGATGATGACCAAAAGTGTCAGTGCGCATGCGTTTGCGATCAGAATGCTTCGGAATCCGTCAAAATATTGTCGACAAACGATTCGGTCGTGTTCCGATCCGATCCGACGAGACGTTTCCGATCTGATCCGATCCAGTGTGCGGGACCTCTTAGACGTACTAGTCCATTGCTAACAGCTATAATATAGTATTGATTAACCTTGCATTAAAATGTCGAGTGTAAAAATATAAAATTATGTATAATATTGCGAAATCATTGTTAAACTAAAACTAAAACTTAGAAGATTATGAAAAAAATACATATATTAGACTTGCGGTAACTATAGCACTAAAAAAATGTAAGATTCAATTTGCACTTACATGTTCGAGTCTCAAAAATAAAAATGTATTGAATTCATAAGTATAAATAATTTTGTTGTCCTGATCAATTTATAAATAATTTACTTATTATTTTAAACAATAATCAAATTTATCAATAGTTTGGTTTGGTTTAAAAGATAAAAAATAAAAATAGTTTGAGAACTATAAAAGTTAAAATAGAAATGGAACGATTGAATTAATAATTAATTAATTAATTAATTAATAATATTAATGGCTAATTCGCGAAAAATTGCCCTAAACAACATTAGTAAAAATAAATGTACAAACATCACATGACAAACATTTTTATTTAAAAGTCATATTTTTTGATAAGTGATGTACCGACAATACTATTATGTTAACATAATAGAAGTAACTTATACATGTGTTTCTTAATAAATGTACACATTCGACTTTCTCTAATCCATCCAAGACAGCAACGCAGCACAGTCACTTAATCATGTGACTGGCTTTGTAACATACGTCTCCATTAAAACGTCAAGTATTGGTAGTGAAGAGAGCCTGTTAAGTGTATAACGATTAAAAATAATACGTTATTAATACCGATAGTAAGTTCTTCTAAGTCTACAACATTGCACGTAGTTGTTGTATTATCAATTCCTTATAGGTTTTTGATTTTATAATAATTTTTTTTTAATCTGAGAACGCTGTTGGACGCAGTACACATAAATGTGTATGTTCAACCAGTCTAGTGACACCGTAAGAGCCCGTTCCCAGGGTACTAAGCTAAGTTTTACTGGTTAATGTTAGTGTTTACTATTTGTACTCGGCAAAAGCTGAAAATCATAATTTTATTCTGGCTTTTACTAAACATGTTGTGTGTAACGTAGAATAGCTGATTAATTCATGACCGTTGATTTTAGAATATATATAAATTTGCCATCCTATTGTTGGAACTGGTAGCACTCACGTGAATGCAGCCGCTAGACGGCGCCAATCGTTTGCCTTGAACATGATAAAAACAAGCTATCAACAATAGAAACAACAATAGTTGAAAATATAAATAATCAATAGTTTTATATGATTGAAAACCTGTTTTTTTATCAATATGAATGGAAACTATTAGGCGCTATAATTTCTAGCAATAGCATGACATATCTGCGTAATGTCCTAAAATCAATGACACGACAAATTAGTATAAAATATCTGATCTATAAGATTCACTATCGCTGATATGACGCTGTATTAATATTGTTGGGTTCTTCTGTTCGTTTTGATTTTATGTGTTTATCGATTTGTATCACTGTTTAATGTATTGTGCGCTTGCCGCCCATAATGTGTAATATTATACTGAATTATGGGTAATGTTAATGTATATCATTTCTTGATTCCTTGATATTTTTTTTTTTTTAAATTTATTTTAAATATGGTCTATATTGAAAGGGTTTTTCTGAGCGATAACGTAACTAATCGATCATACGTTAATTGTTATTCGTCGTTTTTTATTCTGCTTTTACAAGCGCGATTTGTTCGTTCTACCATCCGGAAATGTAGATTACTTTTTTTAGTAAGAGTCCAATAATAATTTTCAGCTTGTACTGCGTACAAATTAATAGGTCGCTCTTTCCATTCTGAGAAAAATATAAAATATATTATCTTCAGTAATATGCAGTGCTTTGGTGGATGCCTTGGCTCGTAGGTTGATGACATTACATACGCCAGGTCGATGAGGCTCGAGGTGTCTTGAAACTTCCCGTGTCTCGGAAGACATTACCGCGTGATATTTCATAGAAACAACGGCCGTGTTTTGACAACATTCAATTCTCGAAAAGCTGCTGTAGGGATTTCGCGACTACTATCTTACGTGACATTAGATTGGCGAGAGAACGCCGGGATCACCCTCAGCTCGAGAGAACATCATTGCAAAAATGATGACAAATCCCGAGCGTTCATAATACCCCCCTCGTCACTCGAGCGTTCAGTGGCTATATCCGGTGGAACAAAGTCCACCATCCGGAGGGTCGCCTATAGCCGGAGCTTTGTATTCTCAACACACGACATGGATGCACACAGATGATGTTCGTACTCGAATTTCCGTGGTCGTATATATATATAATGCGTTATAATTTATAATTTAAAACGAAAACTTAATAACTTCATCAACGCCATATATGTAAATCAATATAACCTATCTTGAGCATCCCGTAATAACTCGTCGTGTAATTTTTTATACAATGAAGTCAATAAAAATTCGTTGTTCATTATAATAATTGTTATCATTATTGCTATTAATTTTATTATTTTTATATTTATATAATATACATTTCGATAATGTAATTTAAATTTATCGGCCTATGTTAAAATGTTCATTAGATTATGAGGTCACCGTAAAGAAATTAATTTATGGTTCAGATTTGTGATCAAACTTGGAAAAGTATTAAACAAACAACAAAATATTATTAATTGTTTTTGTTAAACTATAGCCTTAATGATGAAAAATATCAAAGTGAATTCGAAAAAGACATCCATGACGAAGTGCTTGGTGAAAACTTTAACAAATTTTTAATTGATTTACAAAGTTCCAAAACTTTCCTAAGAAGGCGTGCAAAGGTAACGACTTTAAAAGGGTTGTATATAAGAAACTTCAATGATTAATTAAGCAAAATTAAAAGTAAAACAATTTTCAATATACTTTTGTGAAAAATTTTCATTCATAATAAAATTAAAAATGTTTACAAGACTTACGATAGAACTTTATCATTACGCAATCATTTAAAATCACATTACTCTGAAGACATTTTTTGAAGGTTTGTACTTCAAATAAGTGAAAAGTTAAACTATATTCTATAGCATGACGGTCATTTAAGACCATTATATATTTAATAGTTATTAAATAATTCACAGTAATTATTACACTTCGGTATGGGCCAATTAAAAAGTGTGACTTAGAAAACCAGCTTATAAACTGATGTACTGCATAAACCGTGATTTTCAAGTATATTATTTTCTGTTAATAACAAATTAAGATCTATTTTATGGTGAATAGAAAATTAAATAATTTAAAAATATTTAGATATACCAATATTTTAATGTATGATTGGCCATGAGTAAACTCAACTTATCAAATAAACTTTAATTCATTTTTATTAAATACTATTCAGATGAAAACTGTTTATACAATTTTTTTATAAATTATAATTTTCTGTGGCGTGTTTAGTTTATTCATATGAAAATTGTCGAATTTTCATTGAATACTATTATTAGGATAAGTAATTTTACATTACTTAATTATTACTGTCGTAAGATAGTTTTTTAAATCCGATTTTTGTGTGTAGCATTGAAAAAATAATTGTAAACCATTAAAAAAATTAATACTATAACTGAATAATATTGGAAAATGTATTGATTTCTAAATTATTTTGAATATTTTAACTCAATTAATAGTCGAATTGTATCATTTGTAACGGAATTATCTTTCAATTAATGAGAATAAGAATAGTATTATTAAACCAAGTTTAACGATAAACAATACTGTATTGATCTTAGAATAAAATACATTGATTTTTTAAAACTGTAACCCGGTATATTAATAACAACATAGCTATATAAATTTATTTAAAAACGCTAGTGAAATTTTTAAATCCTTTAAATTAAAAAATTATCGACTTGTATTATTTACGAGTATACTGTAGCTACAGACTCACAAAATATATAAATATAATATAAATCGACCATTTAACACCACTCATAGTGATGGTTTAAATATTTGTTGAACAAAAATTTTATTATCCCCATCCCAAAGAAAACAGCAGCAAAGAAATGCGAAGAACACCGTACTATAAGTTTGCTATCCCATGCCTCTAAAATACTAACCAAGATTATATTCAAACGTATCGAAGGGAAGATAGAACAATCGCTGACAGAAGACCAATTTGGGTTCAGAAGGAATATGGGAAAGAGGGAAGCAATATTGGCGTTACGGATAATCATTCAAAAAAGGATTAGGAAAGATAAACGAACGTTTATAGCTTTCGTGGATATCGAAAAAGCATTTGATAACGTAAACTGGAAGGTCATGTTTAAAATGATGAAAAGATTGGGGATAAGATACACAGATAGGAAACTTCTGTATAACCTATACAAGGATGAACTCGCAGTTATAAGGATCCAAGATGAAGAAGAGGAAGTAAAAATAAACAGAGGAGTGAGACAAGGTTGTATATTATCCCCAATTATATATTATCCCCAATTATATTCAACGCATATATCCAAGAAGCAGTAGATATGATAAATGAAAATACCAAGCTAGGGATTAAGATTAACGGACAAAAAATAAGTATGTTACGTTTTGCCGATGACATAGCTTTAACTGCTGAGAGCAAGGAAGATCTGGCTCAACTAATTAATGCTATGGATAAAACATTCGAAAAAGAGCTGGAATTGAGAATAAATATGAAGAAAACAAAAGTAATGGTATGTGAAAGGGAAAATAATACAAAAATACAGATAAAAATACGAAATCAAACAATAGAACAAGTAGATGAGTTTACATACCTGGGAAGCACAATCAGCATGGATGGAAGAAACAGAAGTGAAATTATAAAACGTATCTGTCAAGCTAAAATAGCCTTTAACAAAAAGAAAACTATATTTACATCAAGAAGCATGAGTCTGAAAATAAGAAAGAACCTGTTAAAGACGTATGTATGGAGCATTGCCCTGTACAGGTGTGAAACCTGGACAATAACAACAGAGGAAAAAAGAAGACTTGAGGCGTTGGAAATATGGTGCTATAGAAGGATGCTAAGGATAAGCTGGATGGACAGAGTAACCAATGTAGAAGTACTGGAAAGAATATCGGATGGAAAGTTACTATGGAATAACATAGTCAGAAGGCGGAATGAATGGATAGGCCATATCATGAGACATGAAGGATTGTTGAAATTGATAATAGAAGGAACAATAGAGGGAAATAACCGTAGGGGTAGACCAAGATTGGAATTCATTCAACAGATAATAAAGGACCAAGGATGTAACTCGTATGTGGAAATGAAAAGGAAGGCGGATAAGAGAGAAGACTGGAAGATGGCTGCAAACCAATCTACGGATTGAAACCATAGAGAGAGAGAGAAACAAAAAATATTACAAATAACATATTAACACTTATATTAGATTATATCGTAATGATAAAAATACCTAATTTATTTACAATTACATTAGGACTGAAGACTGTGTAACAAGCCGAATAAATTAAACAATTGAAATAATACATTTTCATATCTGAAATATTTTTTTTGTATTTTGAATATATTGAAGTGTGATTTTAACAGGACAAAGAAGATATTGTTAATTAATTAAAAACAGAATTATTTATTGTCGATTACTTCTATTGATTTTAATACCAATTGTTCATATTCTAAACTCTAGAGTAGGTACTTATATGGATGATAGTGTTCTAAACAATATTGCCAACTTCATTTCATATGATGCGTTCAGTAGTTGAAACAACTAAAAACTACAAAAATATTATGCAATACGCAAAGTGAATTTCGATTGATCGCAATTGCAATGAAATCTAATATTTTAATTAAATTATCCAAATTACTTTACAGCATACTTTTCGGTATTTGCTTCTGAGAGAGAAACCAGTATTTTTTGTTTAAAAATAAATTAAATTACAACAAATAGTATTAATATACGTATTATATTTAAGTTATGTATTCACGTCCACGTACAAGCATTTAGCAGGGTAGCCTACTAAGGGTGCTTAGCAGTTTCGGGAACAGGACCACTGATCTAATTCATAGAATATATTATTATGTATAACCACGACCGTCGAAGGTTTACTAAATAGATTAATGACTTTAATTGAAATAACCGGGATAAATCTACACGGCCAGCTACCAAATTGGACTGTTAATTTTTTTAATAACAGAGGTTGTGTACCATTTATAGGAATTTAAATTTGAATTTCAGTGCAGAACACTAAAAAATGTATACGTTTTCAACGCGTTACACAGCAGATTTCTTTTAGTTTTTTTATTTAACTCGTTAGATAATATTATATACCAAAGTGTATAGTCATGAACAATATTCCAAAGAAAAATCGCTCATATTTATGTTTTTTTCTTTTTTCATAGTGATTCAATAATGCAAAAGCTATTTTTATTTTTATTTGATTTTAACTCACGCGAACTAAACATTTGAAAAAATAAAATTTACCGAAAAAATAAGCCATTTAAAATATATAATTAATAATTTTTTACCGAAATCTATATTTAATGTTTCTCTAAAATAAAAATACATCACGTGTAAATTTTATTTGAGAATGTATTTTTAAAAGTGTCGAGATCTAAAAGCTAGGAAAATCAAATATTTCATGGTTCAGCTAGTAGGGAATTGATTTAAGACTTAATACAAACACAGCACTTCAAAGTAAAGAGCTGCTTATTATACATAATTGTTTATGAGCTAATATTTTAACTCATATTTTTAACTGATGATTTGAATCTTTAACTATGAAATTGATCAATACACATTTTTGAATAATATTACAACTATCGTTTGGTATATTGTTTATTTACAATTTTTATTTTCAATGTGTCATATAGTGATACAATATATTTATTCATATCCATTATTCATTAGTCATTAGTTATTAGATAATATGTTATAACTTATAATTATCTCTTTTCCTGTTTATAATTAACTAGTTGATGACTGACAATAATTTCTATTAAAAATAAATAAAAACTGTTTAAAAAGCGTTTATGTTTTTTTTTCAACATAATCAAGGTTATATTAGACGATCAATTTAAATTAATTATCCAATGAGTTATATATAAAAGTACTGTTTGTTTATACTGCATATAATAACTGTATCATAATTATTTATGTGTATATAAATATATAATATATAATATATGTGACGTCAAAATACGTGACACTAACTAACGTTTTATTTTTCGGAAATTGCCGTTCTAACATAAAAGTAACAAATAATTTGTAGTTTTATCCACGAACCTTATTTAGTGGATGTTAACGTTAATTGAAAACATTATGGGGGAATAATGTTTACTTATATTAATGTATAATATAATAATTATTTATTTTTGCAAGATAGATATGCGTGACATATATAAATGACTAAACTTAATCAGTGTTTATGGTAAAAGAGCAAAATGTTCTTTTTTGTGTGTATCAGATAAACGAATTACTTACTTTTTATAAAAATGTTAAGTTTCAATTTTATCCGTCGAATTTATAAGGTCAGTACATCATACACTATTTTACATTATTGTTACGTAGTTGAACACTGTAAATATATTCAATTCATAACATTTTACATTTTTTTTTTTAAATATATGAAAAATAGAATAACAGATTTTAAACATAAATGTATGTTGATTCTATGTTATAAATATAAAATCCTTTGGTTTTTCGAAATAATTGATATAAGTTAAATATAAGTTCATTGTACTTGAGATAAAAGGTCACATAAAAATTATAATAATCGCTGTCTGTACAACAGCGAATGATGCACGCATAATAACATGTCACACGTGTACATTAAGTGTAATATGATAACAGTTTTTCAATTTCAATCGATATTCAGTACCAGGAATTCAGAATGAGAACCTAGTATTTACATAGCGAAAATTAAAATTATTAAAATTATAATAATTTATCCTAATATTGCATTCTTCATGTGGTACATAACATATCATCAATTATATCAGCATGAGTAAATACAATACTAAAGTCTACATAGTAATCTTTCATCCCATCTGCAAAAAATAGGAATTAATATTTATTAATATTTAATTAATTAAAAGAAAGACATTTTTTAATTAACACTAATTAATTTTTGATTAACAAACTGTCAACCGACAGTGTTAATATAATTTTAACTACACTTATCAAATTTTCACAGATCGTACAACAAAAAAAATAAATGAAAAAAAAAAACTACATTTATTATAACTACTAAACACAAATTAATTAATTAGTTATTCTTATGTTTATTAATATGTACTAAATAATTTTAGTTGTATAACCTACTTTTAGTATGTATGATACACGCGATATATGATAAATCCAATCATAATTTTAATTCGGTTTATATCTCGAAAAGAATTTGAAATATGTTTTCGAGTGCAATTTTGTGTTTTTAGCTTTTATGCAGTATGTGTAGGTAAATCAAAAACCTATTTAAATTACACTGAATTATTACGAATGAGTATATTATATTATTTTAAAACTAAATAATTAATTCAAATTTAAATATTCAAATAGTATCAAATAATACTACCTAATACGTGCCTATCTGCTACTTTATGTGGTTCGAATATTCTATAGAAATGAATAATAAATTGTCTACATAACTACTAGGTATAAAATGGTGAACATCTCACTTAGTAAATAACTTGGTACATGGAAATTACATATATGAATTATGTAAAACCTAAGTATATATTATAATATGTATATAGAAAATAGAAAATATAAAATTATAAAATTATATAATTATAAATTGTTTAAAAAAAATATAGTAATCTATAGTATAAAAAAAAATTAATTTTACATTGAAAAATACAAAATGAAAAGTATAAAAGTGTATTTAAAGTGTTATGTATAACGACTAGTTTCAACCATTGGCCATCATCATGTTAAAAAGCATAACACTTTAAATACCCTTTTGGCATTATATACTTGTATATTTATATTTTACAACATAAAATTAATTTTTTTATTGTATATTATAATATGTCTATGGTATTATGAACATTTCCAGCTCATGTAATAATATTTTATAACACTTATTTCATTAATTTATATCAGAAAATGCTAATGATATAGCCAGAACACAATATGTTTTAATTATTTGTATATAACTGCACGTAAACTCCAAATAATTAAAACTGAGTTCTCCAAAGAAATGATGTATGTATGTACGAAAGTGTATATTATATTTAATTTTCTTTCTATATAAAACACAATTACAATATTGAGATGTATGGGTAATCTATGCCTCTATTTTACTCTTAAAAAATTTTTAAATACAAATTTTAAATTTGTTTTTAAATGTGTTAAAGAGAACTCCAATCAAAATAATTTTTAAAATATGATACTTTTAAGTTATAAATTAACTAATAAGTATTAATACATATTTCTATTTTCGATAGGATGTGATTTACATAAGAATAAAAGTGTTTTTCCAGAAGGTTTTCAAATTGTCTTCAATTTTTTTTAAAGTTATTTAAACGATGTTATGGAATAGATGGTTTATAAAAATGTATCAAGTTTAATAAATGACCTTATTGTTTAGTATAATATTTAATATCAAAATTCTTTGAAATATAAAATTCCATTACTACCTATAAATATTATATTTTATCATAGATGCTGTATTTGCACGGAACTCACTAGTACATTAAAAAATGTTTATCAAAGGTCCAACTATTATTTAACACGATTCACTGTCAATCCCGTCTGAGGCGGTGTGTAAAGGGAGAGTCACAATATCAGTCCTACGCATTGTCATAGGGCATTATTTACTGCCTATAGGAAAATTATTTTAAATTAGAAGACTATCCTAGTTTTTTCAATAAAATAAAAACCTATCTAATTATTCATTTGAATCAATTTAAAGCCCTCAACAGTTTGATTTGCTGTCTTTGTCTATCACACACTTATCTAGTGATTAGTGTTTTGTGCCAATTTTATTTTTTATTTTATTTATTACAGTTTAATAGGGTTAGATACGGCGTCAACTACAATCAATTTAGACCTAAAAGGCTGACAAAATTACGTTTAGGTATAATGTATAGTTAGAATCATAAGCATGATTAATTGGTTAGTGACAACTTGGGTCTAATGTCCGGCTTAAAATCTTCACAACACTGACTCGAAAGTGTAATTGAAATTTTTCATTTGCCGATTTTAATACAAAATAGATTAAAGTAAGTTCAGTTAATTATTCAGTATTACATTAATCGCATTGCGACAACAATTTTTGTGACAAATCTTGTTCGCTATTTAACAATACGAAAACAATTTACTAGAGCGATTACAGTTAATAATATGCATGCCCGTAAAACTGACGTTATTGTTCACGTAAAATCAAATCGATTCAGTAAACCTTATATTATTATTATAAATTCTCTGTACATAGGTATGTTCGTTATACGCGTGCAATACTAAAATAAAACGTCTTCTGTGTTAATAATAATTTTTAATCAACAAAAAAAAAATGATAATAATATAATGTGAATTTGTTTAATGATTTTTTTTATCCTTATTGAATTATTGGATTTACTTACATAGTATAGTGTAGCCGAAGTAAAGATTCACTTTCATATAATTTATAAACCTTCTTATTGATAAAAAAAAGCAAGAGTTTCATAAGTTCTTTGAGTGCTCCCCAACATCTGAGAAACCCGAAAATACCATAAAAAAAATGATAAAACTTTTTTGAAATTTCATAAATAATTAAAATAATATCTAAATAATAATAAAAATAATTATATTTAAATCGTACCGTTTATTACGGTTTTATCGAATGCGTTAACCGAATGAAACTTTTGGGAAAATATTTTAACAACCAAAAAAACTTAATTTCATAAAAATAATATCGTTATAAAATCATTAACTTCTTCATTTCATTTTAAATATTTTACCTGTTATTTAAAAACCAACAATTGTATTCATTTGGATATTTAATCAGGATGTAAAAGAATAAATAATATACAAAACATTTGTGACGTTCAATAATGTATATTTATTTTAATAATAACAATCAACTTAATACAATATTAGAGTAAATACGTATGATTATTTGTTATAACTTATAGTTATATGTAAAGACCATTAATAGATTATTATATCTGCATGGAAATAAATGAATCATCTATATTATATAAATTTATATGGGTTATATTTTTCGTAGAAATTGTTTGATTTAACCATAATTTGATTTTAAGTATTCTACTGAATCATTTTACGACTTTAAGTTTTGACAATAAAAATAAAAAAAAGATCCAGAGAACAGTTGTTCCTTGCAATCTTTGTACCCAATAATGAATTTGTATTTTATATTTATTATAAAATTGAATACCTATACTATAATTTATTTTGATCATATTGTAATAATAAAATTAATCTACAAATACTAATGCATAATAAACACGTTATAATATATAACTCACGAATAATATTATATGTAACAAATGTTTGATCTTGCAAGTTATTATAAATTGGTATCATATAAGTATTATGAATACACTTTTTTTAATAGATAACAAGTTTTAATCAATTTTATAAATAAATATGTAATTATTTCGATTATTCTTATTTAGCTTATTCCAACAATGCTTATTATTAATAAATTATTATTTTAAGCACAAAATAAAAATTAATCAACAAAAATAATAGAGTTATTTGATATTGAACAATATGGAGTACAATATTAATAGATGAGTGATTTAAAGATTATTTAGTCATAGAACCCTAAAAAAACTATGATATCTTGACTAAAAATGAAGTATAATTCACTCAACATTTTAAATCAACGTTCATTAAGTAAATACGATAAATGTGAAATACGAGTACGCATAAAGGTTAGAGATAATTATAATTACTTTTATATACTTCTACATTTTATAATTCCTAATTTATTTATTTTATTTGAGTAATTATTTAACAAATAGTTTTATAGTTAATTTGCCACAGATATTTATTTATACATTTTCTTATAAATATATTTAAGTGTTTATGCATGTATATATGTATATATGTGTGTGTGTGTGTATGTGTGTATGCGTGTGTTGAATTTATCGCTAATGAGAATACCGCATGGTTTTGAAGTGATTATAAACTACAATAGCATTGTAATATTAAGTAAAAACACAGTTTTTTAGTGTATAAAAAATAACTTACGTGAATCGAATACATAATATATATGTTATACAGTATACTTTAAAGATTATTAATATATTTAGTACATGGTAAGACATTTTAGAACTCAAAATTTGGCAGTTTTGCATAACAATAAGTATATACAAAGTGTCCAATATTGTTGGAAAATTCTGTCCCGAAGATAATATAAAATCCTTTATAAAAGTTACAAAAAAAAGTTTCAAACCTCTTGGATCATACTGCATACAAGCATACCTACACAATCATACATATTATTTTAATAGTAATGTAGCAACTGATACTACATTTTACATTTTATAAGTACTTTCTACTTACTTACTACCTACATATTATATCCAGAGGTGTATTTAGGCACAGGCCCCATAGGCTCGGGCCTAGAGCGGCGATATTTAGAGGCCGGCAAATTTTGACGTATTTTTTTTTACAAAATTACAGAAAGTATTTTCCATTTGATGAAATTACATTTTTCTAATTTTTTGAGTAGAAAAAATTAATTAATTAATAAACAAGTAAATTGCAAAAAAATATATAACGTGCAATTTAATTTTCATTATAATGTATCTTTTTTAAATAATATTATAATATGACAAGTTGTATATTCAAATATGTTTTATAAATAAATTAAGGAAGGATGGGGGGGGGGTTGGGGGAAGGCGGCGAATTGGAAAGTGCCTATAGGCGGTAAAACCTTAAATACGCCACTGATTATATCTGAAATTATTTTAAAATATAAACTACTAAAAAAAAGTTTAAGTATAAAAACATAACTGCCTACAAAACAAACGTTTTATAAGCTTAGTTATGTACCTAATTATAATATTAATAATTTGAATTTGATTATATAAATTTATAAATATTTGCGTATTATATTTTATGGTTTTAATAAAACTTGTATTTGTAAAAAGTATACCTAATTCCTCATGTACTAATAGCAGAAAAAAAATTATAATACGGAACACAAAGCAATATCGAACAACGCGTTGATATACATGTGAAACAGTGATAATACTAAATGTATAGCCAGTGCTTCAGACGGAATCTTGTGCACTCGCCTTTGTTTTTTTCCATAGACTCGTGTTCACTGGCCGGTGTAATATTATAAGCCAATCTCTGTTGAAATATGAACTTGATATTTAATCGTCACAAAAATTAAATTATGTTATAATTTATCGCTCGTATATTAAAATTAATCTATATAATATCATAACGCAAATTTATGCTTTTGTGCGTTTCAATATAATTACCTTTTTAAACGAGCCACTGGCTCTACACATTTGCACTATAGCCATTCCGGGTATCATTAGTATCGATGAAAAGGCTAGTGTCCAGCCCAGCCATTCAGCCCATTCCGGATACACGTAACCATTGTAAGTCAGAGGTTGATGATAAATCAAAGCAAATGTAACTACACCCTGTAGAGTATAAAAAAAACGATGGTGATATTAAGTAAATATTAAGTAAATAATTAGATTTTTGTTTCAAAATCAAATTAATTTACCCGCGAAAATAATTCTCAGACAATTAGTGAAGTTATAATGTATTTAATTTCTAGATGGAATAAGTTCACTTTATATTACATTTTTTTAATTAATTTCAAATGTTTTAACATACTACTAATATTGTTGTTTTATGATTATTAATATGGCTGTTTTTAAATAAAAAGTTACTATACTTGTATTTTTTTTATTTTGTATGTCAAAAAAAAAATTAGTAATAAATATTGTAGAATACGTTTATATTAAATCATTTAATTTTTATTATAATAAATATAAATTTGTTTTATACATTTTATGAAGTTCTACTACATTTAATGTAGTCAAAAAAATAAAGAAAAAGCAGATACTTTAATCAATTAGGGTTATTGTTTGAAGATGATGAATTTTTTTTTCTTTGGTTAGTTCCCCAATAATTTTTTTAGATTATTTAGAAAAAACATAAGGAAAATACAGATATTTATAGCATATCTAAATAATGATTATCTTTTTTTTGTATCTCATCAATTTACAGTTTGATTTAATCACCTTTTACTTTTCTTATAATTATTAAGAACAAAATCACTTATTATCATCCATAATATTACGAATTAATACAATCTTGTATAGAAGGATATTGAGCAACAGACATAAATTTGATCATAAATAATTCACCGCAATTATTGCAAAAACCAATTGATCGTAAGATTATAAATCACGATATGGTATGTTAATCCTATGTCAAAAAATTATTAGAGGTTGCTGTTGTTGCCATTTTAATATTTTGTTAGTTTAAAATGTTTCATTGCATAAAAATATGTATTAATACTTTAACTTGGACAATATCTGAAATGCATTTAATTGTAGTGCATGAAGTACTTTACAGAATATTTTTTTGATATTTTTTTAATTGTTTAGGGTAAAAATATTTAAGTATTATTTATTCTTAAACACAAATCACTAGTATGTGAAAAAAATTGTATTGTTAAAGAGGGATATGAAAATAAACGAATTTAATTTATGATTATTAATTAATATTTGTTAAAAATATGAGCATTCACGCATTTTGAATATTAAGCCTTTAAGGCGTATAAAGTTATTATGACATTCTTATTACAAAACTAAATGTACTTTAGGAACTCTTCGATGAAAATAATTTTAACAATCTTATTTAGCAATGTAATATTTCATTGCTTGCCAAATAAATAACACAACTTTTGACATGTACGTGCCAATCAATCGATCTGATGTCCATACACAAACATACTACTACTAACTCAAATACTACAGTCTCTATTGTCTAATTCCGGGATTTCACAGGTGTTTTATGAGTTGAAAAATCACATGTGTGAAAGATTAAAAATGTTTACAAGTAATAGACATTTATATTTATAAATTGTTGCTCAACTCACTATGATAAACATTGGACTAATAAATTTCCAACATATTCGCCAATATAGCCCTGGACGGTGGCCAATCATGTTTTCGACGTCATCGCAGAATTTCTCCAATCCTAAAAACAATAATAGATTGAACATCCGGAAAAGAAAAATGTTTAATTCGCTTACCGTAAAACCACGATACAGCTATACATTCGAACAGTGCTGAACACAACAGAGAAATACCAGCAGCATAGGTGTCCAATAGATGAAGCATATAAATTCCTCCCTAAAACAAACGTGTGGGTTAAGTAAGTTTGCGTGGTTTGTAAAAAAAAAAAATTTAAATATTTAAATTATTATAGATATATTATGCGTAAAAAATTGTTATAGTTTACCGGTGTCACGTTTATCAGAGCCACACAAAACGATATACCTATGACCGCAAACGTGAAACGTTCGCGTGGCCATTTCTGTTTTTTGAAAAAGCCACTGAATTCATCCATCAATCCAGTAATGACGCATTCTAATCCACCCATCTAAAAAAAAACAGACATTATATTAAGGTTTTACTAACGACCATACTGTCTTATACATTGTTTGTTCATTTTTATTTATTGTTAAATTTATTATCATGTAAATGTATACACTTCGGTAAAGATGGTTTTAAATAATTTTACCGCAGAATCGATGCCCAACGTGATGGACATGAAAAAGAACAGCATAGCCCAGATATTCGATCCTGGTAACGTTGCCACAGCCTCAGGATACACTTGAAATACAAGGCCAGGACCTAATAAACAAACAGAAAAGAAAACGTTGTAAAATTATAACAACAATTGTAATACAACAACAGGAACGTATCGTTATTGATTGAAACGGGAATGCCAGGATGTCAAAGGTAAACGTCGTAACTCACCCTCGGTAGCTACAGAACTTATGGGCTTATGTTGTTTGTGCGACATGAAACCCAAATATGTGAATATCACGAAACCCGAAAAGAAACTGGTGAAGCAGTTGACAGCCGTCGTAATCAAGCAATCACTAAATAATCAATATAATTTTCACATTATTTATTATTATACCTACTCTAAGAAGTGAGAAAACCGCATGCAGTCGTATTATCATAATATTATGGATTCGCTGTACATACGTGTAGCAATTGTTTTTTATGTTATTATATGACGCGTACGACAGGTGAACACCGAAACCGGCTCCTACTGAATAAAATATCTGAACGGCTGCGTCCACCCATACCTGCAGGTGGGATACAAATGTTAATATATTATACGTAAAGAGCGTTCTAAGCGTGTGATTATGCCATCCGAACGGTTATTCAAACGTTACTTGTGTATCTAGAAGCCGGTACAGTTCCGGTTGCAAATAATAGGTGATGCCGGTTAACGAGCCGGGCAACATAAGTCCTCTAATCAATAATATTGTCAATACCAAATAAGGAAGCGTGGCTGTGCCCCAAACGACGATACCTGGAAATTTACATAGTTCACTCAATCGGTGTATTGATTGACTGACGGACTGAGCACGTGTGCTGGGCTAATCGTGCGAGTCGTTTATCATTTTACGGCGGAGGTACTCACCAGATGACTTTACACCTTTAAATAAGCTCAGGTACAGCATAACGTACACGATGAATACACACAACGCTAGTTGCCACTTTGGATACCCTAGTTCATTAAGACCATCGCTCATCTGCATGCCAAGCACGCCTCGGCTTAAAAAAATAAAAATAAAAATGTACCATTATGAAATAATGACTTCAAATCATATTATGAATAATAAAAAAAAAAATTCTGACGTATTGTGATAAATTGCAAGATTTTATTATCTTTAATTTAATTCACCAATAGAATAATCTGCATGATTTATTATCCAGTAATAAAATCGAATTGAAATTGTATTTAGTTACATTTTGATTGAGTATTTTGTGTAGACTGTAGTTAATAATAAATATTCGATGGTGTGGCTACATGTACACTTAATAGGTGTGTGCAATTTAAATAAACTTTTTTTACACATATATTTGTTATTAACGTGTAACGAAATATTAAATTATCAGTCAGATATATTATTAATATCTAAAATATTCAAATAACTTTATTTACAACTAATATTCTCTAAATGACATTGCTTTTTGTAAGTTACAAGGATAGGCGTAAATATCATTATATTCTTAGTTTATGATATATTCCATTGCAATTCATAGAAATAAAACCGATTGTAAACCAATCGTTTCTGCTTACAATCTACTATTCCAATGCCTCAGATTTTCATAGACAACTCATACAACTACTAATCATTCTCGTAGAAATTTGTAATTTGTGAAGTATTTAAAACTTTTGACGCTCCTGTAAGTTTCTCAATGCACAATACCCATCGTACCTTTTGTACGTCATTTGTTTATTTATTCGACCTGAAATCTACATTTAAATTATTAGATTTCATTATTTTAATATCTAGATTTTTTTAGAGAAAATTTCTGGGTCAAAGCCCATGAAATTTGTTCGCATGAAATGCGACGACACATGCGACGCGCCATTGTACCGTGTAACAATTCCTCGGTGAACTGACTAAATTAAATCATGCTCCCGTTTCACAGTCATGCCGGGAAATCTATCTGGGATATCAAAACGAATCTCCCGTTAATTCCATTTAGATAAAATTTCTGAGAATATCGCTTATTCAGTTTGTCGTACATTGTTATTCGTGAGAAAACATAACAAAACAATCACCATAAATCAACAAAAATTTAAATCTAGTAACAGCTAAAACATTAGACAAAATAATAAACATTTAGACCGATTGGTCGAGCATACACAATGTTGTTCAGTATTAGGTTAAACACGTTTATTACTAGTTCTACTAGATAATAAAATTGGCCAGAAAACAATATTATTATTTTAAAGCTCTAAGTTTTTCTCCAGAAGCAAACCATAATCACACTACTGGTTTGTAACCTTTATTTTACCAACATTCAAAAACAAGGGACTCGAATAATAGTAACGATTATAAACTATTACCTACGGAAAAAACAATAAGCATATTAAATATTATAGAAATTTGGTTTACTGGAAATATTCGGCTGCCGGTGAACTCTGGTTGTTAAAATTACTGCCTGTAGCAGAAGTGCCATCCAACATCACAAGTAAACTTCCATTAGCATGCATCCTCGGTAAATAATTATAATTTTGGTTTGAACCATTAAATGCTGTTCCCCAATCGTCATCTTTTTGTTCGACGCACGAATCTGTGTTCCAAGTGTTGTTGCAATGCACCCACGGTAACTGTCCTGAACTGCTGGTAGTACTCATTGCCAGAAAATATAGTGACCAACCAATGATAACATTATAGTAGAATGAAACGTAAAAAGCCACCAGCACAGCACAAAATCCAACGCCTAAAATAAAACCATAAAAACAAAATAACATAGCTACTAACAGAACAATCAAAGTGAAAAAAAATATTTCAATCATTTTATTCGACGTTGATTTTGAAAAACAATGCTTCAAGTTCGCGATCGATTTGATATACGTATGAAATAGTGCAAGATATTCTAAAAAATTGAGCAGGTAAATTAATTAGTAGCACTATTGCAGTACATGAATAATGAGAAAAACATTAAAAGTTTATACAGTAATAGGCAGATTATTGTAAAATGATTGCCTTAATTAATCTATTAAATCTAAGTAAAGAAAAATTGCTCACTAACTCAGTCATACTTTGATGGAAACTTTATTGCTAAAATTAATTTGTTCTAATGTGTTTTTAATTATTATGATTAATAAAATTATGAAAATATAACTATCACTATTTCAGACACGAAAACGTTCAATACAATAAAATGTATCAATCCTTATAATACCTATTTGTAATAATTTATTTGAATCCAACTTATTTGTTTACATACTATCATAGTCCTCAGCAATTAATTCGTTTTTCACAAACTATATATTATTAAGTAAATAGTGAACACTTATCTTAAATAATCTTAATAATATAAACATAGCCATATTCTTTGAGTATGGCAAATGTATTTGTAAATTTAATTTAATCGTAAACAATTTATACTGTTTTTTTTTCGACAAGAAAAATAATATTTAATAGTTATTTTATATTCAATGTGCATGCTCAAACAAAAATACTATAGTGTACAATGTTCGAGTTCCAACAAAGAATCGCATAGAATAATTTTAACATTAAATGTCTGATAATAATATATCGCCTTGCTGAATTCTTATTTTAATCCATTAAGTCCTGGAATTTATATTACAGTTTCATTACTTTTTTTATTATCTACTAATAAATATAGTACTCAGATCAAACTTTGAAGTATTATGCTGTCAATTTAAATATTTTTAATTTCCTCAACCAGTGTTTAGAACATAAATTTTATCTGTTAAAAAAAAAATAATAAGGCGAAATGTGTACCATCTGTTTACCTTATAAAATACTCATATCGGCCTTTTATATTTGTAAACACAAATTTTTTTTTCTCTTTTAATTTTTATGATATGACATTAAAATTAACTAAGACGAGAGTTACAAAGGATGAAAACATATTAAAAATAATATTACCACTTCGCAGTCCTCTAAATATTATATTTTATATTTATTAAAAATTTCTCCATACCTAAAATATTCTTCTAGTCCTATTTTGTGGGTAAAATTAAAAAATATCAACAATCTTAATTATTTTTAAATCTACAATTTTTCAAAACGTTTTGCAATACAACAATTAAAATATTAAAGTGTATATATAACTACTTTTACTTATCAACAGGTAAATAATAAAAAATATTTTTTATTTTTTAAGTATTTGATAATTCTATTAAACGTGCGAAAATAATTAAATTTATAAAATTATTATAATAGATCTAAATGACGGATACATCCAAAATTAAAACTTAAAAATGTATCAAAATTATATTTTAGAGATGCTTAAATTAATAGTATAAAAATTATGTAAATTAATGTAAGTACTTCAATAATATTACTCGTAATTATTTAAAAACAGATTTATTTGTAATTAACTGTTTAAAGATAACTAATTATAGTTGATTTAAATATTTCTGAATGCTTTCAAATAAGATGTATAAAAACTAATTGTATTATTTTAAGATCTTAAAAAGTATTTATAAAAAATAAATTCCCAATTTTAACATTTTATCTTTGTGTTAGAATTTACAATAATTTTCACCATACCTTTAAAAAGAGGGCAAACGTTCTTCCACACACTAATCGGTCCCTGTCTATTAAACTGGCCGAGTATAAGTTCCATATAAAATAGAGGTACCGCACCAAATATCAACATTAGAAAATATGGTATCAAAAATGCTCCTGTAACATGAAAATTTCATCAAAAATTAATTAATACTTGATTGCATTTTTTCAGTGCGAATATTTATTGTATTTTTTCGAACCTCCTCCATTTCTGTAACACAAGTATGGGAACCGCCATATATTCGCCAAATCAACTGCAAACCCAATAATGGATAGTAAAAAATCTGCATTCCTCTCCCAAGTCTCCCTCTCGCTGTCATTAGCGTTTAAATTTTCTTTTGAGTCTAATTCATCCACTATTGTGACAACAGCCGTGGACTCAGATATTATTTTCGCGTTCTTTTTAGTGTCGTCAGAAGATTTAGCCAACAACAATCGTATTTCCGTGTTTTCTAAAAATATTAATTTCCAGTAGCGAATTCCATTGAAAGTTCAAAATCGAACATAATTAAAAACCTTTATAATACTTACTTTTTTTTTTTACTTCAACCTCTTTCTTATTTTGTTTTCTGAGCATTTTCTTTCGCACTTGTCTATCTTCGTCTTGATCCTCATCGTTGTCATCGTCATCTTCTTCTACATCGCGATTTTTACTACCGTTCCCGTCGTTTGTTTGTTGGTGTAGCTCCTGTTTGTCAGTATAATCATCTTGTTCGTCGTCTTGGTCAAAATATTGGTCATTCTCGGCGTCCTGTTTGTCTTGACGCCGACGCCAATGACGTTTACTGCTGCTAGACATAGTGGCTGGAGACGAAGTGAAAAGTTGCCGAAATCTATTCACTGATGGGACCCAAAACCTCTTAATCCCACTCCTTGTAACACCAATATCATCATTATCACTGTCTACGACCTCGACGCTGGTCACGCCGTTGTTGAACATCGCCGACGTTTTCGCTGCCACACCGGTCATACTTGGAGTCGACTGTTAAATAATTAAACATTTATAAACAATATTTTAGTATTCGATGATATTGGCTGCAGACAATGTGCACTAGTAATCGCTATAGCAGGTATTCATGTACATTATACATATATATGTATGTATGTATGTGTATACATATATATATTTTGTGAATGGGTATATATTAAATATATATTTCTAACACGGTGAATGGTAATCTCTCGTAACGGACGAGAGATTGGCTATTGATGCCGCGGCCAAACACTGACGATTATATATTATAATTTAATAATAGGAACGCGAGAACATCCTACTTCCTTAACGGGGGTTGAACTGATGGTGGAGAGTATAATATGACTTAAATATTTTTTAAATTTTATTATTCCGGTCGTCGTCGGTGGTGGCGACGATAGCGGCGGCTGCGGTGGCGGATTCCCGAGATTCCACAGTCACGATCATCATCGATATAGAAGGGGGATTCCCCTTTCCACTTTCAACGATATCCCTTAAAAGGTATGTGCACTGCTCTATGGGTACCTTTTACTCACACACAAATACACAGCCACACTCGCACACATTCACACATACATATACATATACATATATATATATATATATATATATATATATATATATATATAAGTGAGTCAAGGAGACACCGGCGGCATTTATTGCTTCTCAGCGGCGGCCTGCTAATGATTGTTCAACGAGACATATTGGCTTTGAGGGGAAAAGCAGGGTGGGTGGAGAGGGCAGAACAAAAGTTGAGTGCTGGGCCCGAGGATATGACTGGGGGGAAGAAAGGAAAAAATAAGTAGAAGAATGCGGCGGCTAAGACGACGGCGTCGACGACGACGACGACGACGACGAGGGCATCACAAGCGCCACACGGGCAAGTCGAATACCTAAACGTGCGCGAATCATCACCAATGATGATTACCGTCCATTCCCTTCTCTATAATACATCCCTCACTATATACTTCACAATCTTACTACACCCCTCCCCTGCCAACCAATCCACCCAACCCATCTACCGCGAAAACCGTACTTCTACGCGGCTGTATGCGAGCATAGTGCTATATATTATAATAGTGCTTTCTCTACTATCTATAATGTGGTGCCGTATATAGTATATAGTATGTTCCCCCTCGGCGGCGACGACCAGGACGATGACGGCGTGTGTGTGTATGTGTGTGCGTGTGCGTGTGCGTGTGTATGTCCTTGGCATTTTTATATGCGCCAACGGGTAACGGAGACGTTTTATATTAAATACGCATATACGCCGTCATCGTCAACGGTGGGCGACCGTCGATATCCAAGTTGTTGGGCCTCTCCTATCGAAAAAAAAAAAAAAAAAAAAAAAAATAACCACTACAGTTACGGTATTTAATAAAACTATACATGCGCCGCAGCTGCTGAAGAAAGAAAACGTTTTTGGAATATCATTATTTGGATATTACAAATCCATAAACGCATATAAACACATTGCTCGTGATAAATATTTATGATACAAGCGATTTAGATGTCTATCTATTTAAACCACGTGAACGGATGACCTATTATA
Source organism: Periphyllus acericola (assembly GCA_949715065.1). Lineage (NCBI taxonomy): Eukaryota > Metazoa > Arthropoda > Insecta > Hemiptera > Aphididae > Periphyllus > Periphyllus acericola. The sequence continues at coordinate 57,007,139 of OX454264.1, forward strand.
CTTTTTTTCAATGAAAAAAAAAATTAACCAATTTAAAAAAAACCGGCGGATCGTCATTTTTTTCCAATTTTCGTTCCAGTTCAATACTGCAGTAGCGCAAAAGTACATTATTTTATCTGAAAAAAATGATTTCTAAACACCTAAAATTAATATTAAATACACTGCAAAAAATCACATTTTACTTAACACATCACTTAACTAGGTAGGTAAATTAAAGTTCTATAATCATTTTCATGCAGTAAATAGAGCAATCCTATAAAATAAATTAATTTTAGAACTTTAAGTTATATCTAATCAGTAATCAGTAAAATATTATGTAATAATGAATAGGTATAAAGTACTAATAAGTAATAAATCTAGGTTGTACATTAGAATACGTGAAGTCTAAGGAAATAACTTATTGCCTTAAAATTTCGATTCATATAATGAAACTTTAATTTTAAATTTGTAGACCCTTTAATTAATTTTGCAAAGTGTATGTACATACATTTTAAAAATGTTAAGTAAAATTTAATTAAATAAATGCAATTATAAATTTATTAAACGTGGTTACAAGTATAACAAATTGATCAATTATATTATTTGTATCAAAATTACAAATCATTAATATAATATAATGATTATTTTTATAATATTTTGGTGAAACCAAACCTGTAAAATACAAACAGCATTAAGAAGATAAACCTCGGCCGTTGTAAATGTACAAATAAATGCCATTGTATGAATTTTTTTTTTTTTTTAATGTGACGGAAAGAAACTTTGTTAATACTTGTGTAGATTTATTTTAAGGGGATTATTGTAATTAAAATCAATCCTTTAAGGCACTTTTGGTAATTTATAAATGCATAATATTTTCAATATTTCATGTCTTCAGAACATTATTTAATTTATTTTAAATTTTAAATCCTGGTCTTAGTTAAAACCAGTTGAATTCAATACAATTTTTAGCTATTACTTTAACATTTTTATTAATTTTTAAAAACCCGTTTTAAAATGTATTTTATCGTTGATTATCAAAGCAAATAAGCAAAATAATATAATAAGCAATAAATAAATCCTCAAATATGCCCCCCCCTAATAAAACTCATGGATACTACACTACTCACGTATATTAGATATATTTAGTTACATAGTTACATATAATTTACAGTTTTTTTTATACGTGTATTAATATATTACTATTTCTTAATATAGTATTCATAGTGTATCATGTTTTACTTTTTCAAATACAGTCCAGCGTGTATAGCATATTGAAGTACAGTGAACAATAATAATGATTTCTTTTTCATTGATACATTGAACTATAAAAATAATGTTTAATAAAACGCGTCACAAAGTTCTCGAAAATTAAGTGCGCCAAAAATAATACTTTTCTGTCCAGTATTATTACTCCAAAACTCATAATATTCAGAGTCTATAACACATCTGTTTTATAATTATTCATAAATTCCTCTTAAATGGCACGTATGCCCTTAAATAGTTTTACACATCCTCGTTTATGAATACGTAATTTTGATGATGCATTATTCATATTAAAATAGATCGAATACTTCTATTTTTTTTCCAAGAATCTTAGGTCAGAATCGTAATAAAGCAATCAATATAGTACTAACAAATTACGTTAAATTCGACTGGCTACCTACACAAATTAAATCGCAATCGAATGCAATTATATAACTATTTACTAGTACTTAGATTAGTGTTCTCCAGAAAACTTTAATTATATTTATCGTTTTTTCCGACCACTTAGATCAACCTATATCACCTATATTTCCACCGTTATGACAGCATTTTCATACTTTTTATTTCATCGTATTATTATAATGAATTATACTAAACAAATTTAGGAAGTCAATTTCCAATAATTATATGTAAACAATATTATTTTGCGATAATTTGATTATTTGTTATTATTTATTAATAAGCTGTTGTGTTGTATTTGTAATATATAAATTGCAGAATACGCATTAAAATAACAGTTTACTTATTCTCAAAGATTTGCAGAAAATATTTGCGTATTTTGTAATTTTTTTTTTTTTAAATATAAATTTACAATCTGTTCATAATCTAACAAGTAAAGATGTTTTAACGAATAAATTGACACAGTAACGTAATTGGGGAAAAAGCCCATTGGCAACACCCTCATATTATTTATTATTTATTTAATTAAACTTTGTAAGTTTAAAATGTTTAACAACGCAATGTTTAACAAGCCCTTCTGAGAAATCTAAATTTATTGATTTATTACTTATAGCAGTTTAAAGTGACTAAAAAATAAAAAAAGTAAAAATATTTCATGTATTTTTAATATATCATTTCAATTCGCTTGTCTAAAGTGTATTAAATTGGATTTAGATGTACCATTTTTTATTGATGTACTCGATGTTAATTTATTAAAGCAGCCAAGGAATAGCATCAAAGAAACTATATTGTATTTTAATATCATGTAAAACCCTATATGTTTAGTACTTGAAATCATAATTTAATTTTGATAAATAAATAAAGAATGGCTACAGGGAAAAATCACCTTGAACGGCAACTTTTTTAAAGTATCAAATTATATTATGGTTATAGTACTATGACTTTTATAATATACAGATACGCCATCCTATTGTTAAATGTGGTAGCGCCTATGTGGATGCAACCACAAGACGTCGCTGTAATCGTTTGCATTCAACTTAATAAAAACAAGTTTTCAACAATTGAAACAGAATAGACAGTTTTTTATTGTTAAAACCCTATTAGAAAGCTTTCTATTCTGTTTCAATTGTTGAAAATCTATTTTTATCAAGTTGAATGCAAACGATTACAGCGACGTCTTGTGGTTGTGTCCATGTAGGTACTACCAATTTTAGCAACAGGATGGCGTATATGTACTTTATAAAATAAATGTTAGTATTACCTATAATGTATTGGTTTTATTATTAGATAACTACGATGTACGGTGTATTCGTCTACACGATTTCGACCAAGAGTAATGCTTCGATCATCAAAAGAAGATATGATTTTTGAAAACATATTTTGACTATAGTTTGTAAGCTCGGGAGGTCTTTGTAGTTATTGCTCTTCAAATAATCAAGAAAAAACTTAAAATAGTTGCAAAATACTCATCAACTTTTACAGGATACTGGTTTTTGACAAAATATAATTTTTTTCGTCTTAAATCAGAAATAATAATCGTAAGACTTGATATTTTCTGTAGAAAAGGAATAATTTTCATAAATTTTTAACCTTTTCCACGCTATATATAGAATATAGATAATGGAAATGTTTGGAATTTTCGTAAAATAACAATAATTTATTCTTGAAAATGTTAAAGTTTTCTTACTTGTTAGTTATTTTTATAGAAATTACAATTTCTATAAAACATAGAATATGTGTAGTCACACTACAGTGCATTGAAAGTCAATAATTTTAGCTATTATCATTAAATTGATTTAATAAAAGTCCAAAGATTATGAAAAATTCTGTTTAACCTTAGAACGAAATGATAAAGACTTTATCCTCATATAGCAATATAAACTATCATTAGACATAAAGAGTCCAAGGTAATTGTCCTACTTCGCTCATAATCGCTTTTCGAAATTAACGTTACATTAATTTCAAATTTATAAAAACAATTTGATAAAACTCAAATATTTTAATTTATACTTATATTTTTATTTTTTGACGCGGGCCCTTCTGTAGAGCTGTCCCCTGGGCTACAGCCTATAAAGCTTGCGCTTAAATACGGCCCTACTCATTCATATATAATAAGTTACATGACTAAAATAGTAGGTAATTGTTTAACTAGGTACCGATTTTCCATTCACTACCCAAATTTCAAAAATGTTCAAATTTTGTTTATCCTATTATATGTGTTTATGGTAATGCATTTATGCACAATTATACTGGTGTGAATAACAAAGAAAACTTTGTAGCCGACGCCAAAGATATCAAACGGCGTCATAAAAGTTCTGATAGAATTAGTCAATCAATCAACACACAATGATAATTTCAAATATAATAATGAATCACTTTCAGCACAGCCACACGACATCATATTTTATAAAATCGTCGAAGCGCACATCGTGCATTTTTTTTAAATACTACCATTATACTGCAAGTGTGTAGAGGAATGACTTTGCCATAAAACTATATATTTTGTGTGTGTTTATATTTAACACATATAATAGATTAGAAATCGTATTTTAGAGTTGTAATAAAAATTTAGTGTTTTAAACTTTTTTTAAAGTGGCTCGCGTCATGAATAAATCATCAACGAAACGTGAAAGGTTGATTACATTAATTTTAAGATTACATGGATTCGCAAAATTGAATTTTGTTTTCCAAAATATTTTTTTTTAAACATTTACATACCATGTTTGTGTTTCTAAATTTAAAACACGTCTGCGAACAGGTAGGATATAAATTATGACTTGTGAAATATTATGAAACCGTATGAATTCTAAAATATAATTATATTTAATACTTTTAAACATTTTAGTTAGGAAAAAGCTCATAACTGACTATGAGAAAAACACGAAAGTGATCGTTTTCAACATTTACCTTCAGTTCGAACCTACCTATCTATTAGATGTCATTCGGTTTTCAGCTTTCCACAGGAGACAGTAGGTAGTACATGAGTGTCAGAGTGTGTAAACATCTATTACTTTTAACAAATGCAGCAACAGTTAAGTATCATTTATAACAATGAATTATTAGGCCCAGAAAGAATCTATTAATAAAAATGTATTGTTTATGAGTGTTACAACGAAATATTAGTTACAAATTACAATAAATACAATTTTCTGCTCTTATAATTATGTTTAAACTAGAACCGAGTTTATATACCCCAAAAAACAGCCTAGTGAAAATAAAAATAATAGTTTTATAATATTTAAATAACTATGTACTAAAAATATGCAAATTAAAAACAACAAAATACATTATACAATTTATATTAAGGATTAATATTACAAATATGTGCTAGACAGGGTGATATATTTGTTTATAAACGTCATAGTTGACAATTTAGAGGCAAGCACCCTTAATGTAAGAGTAGATAAATAATTTATTGCCTATTGCCGAAGATATGAATTGCAAGAAATCTATGAATTATAGTATTTTGATTGTTGAATTTTATTCATAGATAAAACATTACTGGCTGCTTATTAACGGCGCAAAACCAATAATATTATTTCTTAAGCTCGTAGGATCAATATACATTTAAATTCATTTAAAAATCAAAAATCGACAATCAAAAATTCTAGTTTATAGTCTATGAAACATGTGAAATAAAATTTATATCATTTTAACCAGCATCATCTGCATTTATTTTTATTGTTACAAATCTCAGTCCTATTTATAACTAAATGTTATAACCGATAATAATATACAAGTATGTTGTAATAAACTACATATACCTTATTTTTGTACTTACTAGTACTCGTATACATTTAATATTATAATACTTTCAGTAGTATTCATAGTATTAACAAAGTAATTCTCAATTTTATTACTTTAGATAAACTAGTTTATACATTAATCAAAGGTGCAATTACACAAAAGTATCATTTGTATTCCCCACACCATGGGATATAACCCACCCCAACTAAGTTTAAAAGTCGACAATAATTAGTTCCAATGTTTGCATATCACAAAAAAAGATGTATTTAATGTTTTCTTAACTTGATATACTTGGCCAAGTACTACTAATTACTCTACAGTAAATAAAAGTAGAAATTATGCCCCTGGGAAAAATATTTATTTATTTCTTCAAAAGTGTTAAAAAAAGTCTATATAAATATTGCATAAGTACGCCACAAGTTATAAATTGTAAATAAATTGATCCGCGTATACATTTTATTAATGGGATGCCAAAAATATTTAACACTTCAACACAAACAAATATGTATGAATTAAAATCATTTATGAAATTGATTTTCACAACATACATTTAGAGTTTAATTAAAAGTAATCTATAGCTGAACCTTAACATGCATTGATTAATTATTAGCAACTAATTGTGTTTTTTATAATTGTAAAGTATTGATGGTACTCAGCAAGGAAAATAAAATGTACTAACTTTTTAAGTTTAACGAAATGCTAATGAACTAAACATGTTAATCAAATACAACATCATCGTCATCGACATTATATTTAATATATATTTAATATTATAATACATGCGGAATAATTAGGATTGAATGTAATTCTGGAAATAACAAGAATCGAACAAAAAAACTCCGTACTAAATAGTTAAAATATGACTAAAAACAGTGACAATGTAAAAAAAAAATGAAATATTGTTCTAATAAACTAATTTATGAAATAAAACAGTAAGCCTGCCATTGAAGTCAATTGTGAAATGTGAATAATAAAATCCATCATGAAATCTGGTAATAACAATCATACCAATGTAGGTATGTAAATAGTAGGGAACATATTGTATAGTATTTTGTATTGACCGGATTCTTCTATAACACGGTAGCTAATTATTATCTACGGCGAATTATATTTGATTTATTAATTGTGTATTTTTCCAGGGCTATACAATTAATCAATATTTAAGCACCGAGTCATCATTTGGGGACTTTTGTTTACTGTTCGATAAAGTAAAAAAAAAAAATGTATTATTAATAATTCGTATTCGTGCACGTTTACCTAGTGTGCTATTATATGGGTACACAACACTATCCAGCAGGCAGTATGTAACTATATATGCGTGTGCTATAAACTGCAAATTATGTACGCATATGTCAACGTGCATTTAAGAATGCATTATCAAAATTATCCTACATTAAATTGTCACCTCTACGACATACCTATATATGGTATATATTATATATGATGTATAGATTTAAAACTATATTATATTATATCGATCAAACACGCATTACAGACTGCAGGGGTGAGATGACAAATCGTTTTTTTTAATTATCTTCCCCGTCATATAATACACACGACTATACGGCATATTTACACACAGCGTACGAAATGTACGAATTAATATGTCATTGTGTGCTACTCGGCTTATTTCATAAAACATACAAACGTTATGTCCGTTGGTGTGTTGTTACGTGTTATTATTACTATTATTATTATTATTATTATTATTATTGTTATTACTATTATTATTATTATGATTGTTATTATTATTGTTATTATTGTTGTAGAATAAAATGTGCAGTAATCAAAATATGTATACGTCATATTATACGCACGAGCGGGATTGAATTAATCATTTGTAGCGAGCCATTACGTTTTAGAGTACCAAAGCACACTTATCGTTTTATGGTATAATATCAATGTGCTTGACCGTTTAAAGAAAACAAACGTTAAACGAAAAAATAACAAATCACATAACATTCAATGATTTCTTGCGTTTGATGAATTATGAAAAAATAAAAATTAAATTAAATTTCAATAAATCAGGAATTAAATATTGTTACTGGAACTTATTACAGGTAATTATGCCAATAAGCGTATACGATATTATTATTATTATTATTATTATTATTATTATTTATTACACATTACGAGACAGCACGCGTAAAGTGTTTAGTAATTGGTGATTAACTGACCATGGGACGGAGGTGTCATGAGTGTCAGCAACTTTAATTAAAATAACCTGAATAATAATACACGAATCACACGAAACACCGATCACGGTTATCCACAAACGTTTCGTAACAATTATAAACCAACGATAGCTTAACTACGTAATTCAGCCGTCGTGGAGTCGTCTGTGTTATATTTTTTTTCATTAGTTTCAGTAAAAACATTTAATAATATTGTATCCAAACTTTATAGGTATACATACTTAAGGTCCGAATCTCCAAATACCCCTTGACCTCCTTCCGTGTGGGGATCACTTACGTAATATTTTATTTAAATCCAAACATATCGTACTAATAGTATAATATTATATTTGGTGTGTCAATAACGTAGAATATTTTAAATCCTAAAGATAATAATGATAAAATAGATCACATGATTCACGACGTTTTATATATTATTGTTTACATTTGTTTTAATAATTTCTTATTTCTGTTCAAATTGAAAAAAGTAATTTCAATTTTATACCGTACACGTAACAAGTAGAATGCCATATATAGAACACATTTTTTTTTAAAATTGTAATGTCAATAGAAGCAAGTATGTTTAAAATATATAACGCCTGTATGTTTTGTTAGATAAGTTTTATCGCTAAAACATAACTTATTAGTTAATATTCTTAACAAAAACCAAACATTTTATTTCCAAATGCTAATGAAATACAACATCTATAAGGAGTAACTCATAAATAGAATCAGCGAGAATACACATGGATTCAGACACATTTGTTTAAGTTTACCCACATTATATAGTATTGTTATATTATTTTTAATATAAATTATAACAATTATAATTTATCTTATTCATAAAACAACTTTTTCCTAAGCTACTTTTTCAAAATTAAGTGTTTATAAAAATAAAAGTACTAGTCAAATTTAATACAATTTTTTAAAGTAAACAATTTTTTAATATTTTATAAAAGAAATTAAAAAAATAAAGATCCTATTTATATAAAAAATTTTAAAATTTTACTTTTGAGATATTAAAATGAAAAATAATAGTCACATTATATATATATATATATATATATTAAAACATTGAGTCCTTTAAAGATAACAAATTTAATAAAAAATGGCTTCAATAATTACAAAAATCTGCAGTTAAAAAATTACATTGATTATTATTTATTTTTATTAAATTAAAAATAATCATTAAAAAATGTTTTGAAGTTTTAATAATTATTATTGTACCTTGATAAATTGTATTTTAAAACAAAAGTAATGATTTATTATTCTCACTGTTCTAAGTAATTTCGGTACATTAAGTTAAATTTTGTCTAAAAAAATGTATCACTCACACAAAAAGGACCTTACTATAATTTTTCAAAATCTAAAATTGATATCTGAATGAAAATAATTAATTTTTCAACTTGAATATCTTAAATTCAATGATTTAAACATATAAAAGTTTTAAAACAATTAAAATCAATTACAGGAAAATTTGGTCTCTGGATATTAGTTTGTGTTTATTTGTAATTTTATTTATAACGAACGAAAAAAATATTTACGGTTGATTTAAAATTTTTTTTAAATATTACATTGTATATTTTTAAAAAAACACGGTAAACTCTCATTTAAAATATTGATATAATTGTTTATGTTTCAACTTACCTAATTGAATGTTATCAATATCTCAGAGTGATTTCGCACCTTTTAAAAAAATAATCTAAGTTAAAAGCACGACGAGAGAAATATCTACTATTTAAGTGCATTATTCCAGAGACGACCGCCTCATACGAGTCACGGCGACGGAAAGAACACCCTGATACCCAATAGCTACCAAGTTTACTTGGCGCCCCTAACAGCCGGAAGAGAGGAAAAACGCGCCACCACCATAACGACTCTCGCCTACTTCCATAAGTACATACTATTATAGTGCCTATCAAGTTCACGAAAAAATTGAATAAAATATCTACTTATACAAATTAAATTTATTGTTCATCAAAGAAAATCCAAATTTTGACATTCAAAAAAACATATTTCAATCATCTTTTTTTAAAATTTTATCGAAATTAAAACGGTTTTTTTCATAAATTAGATTTCTCTATCTTTATAGCTTCTTGTTTGATTTTATATAATGACGTCATCATATTAATATACTGTTATATATTGTCACAGTCATGCAAATATTGTCGAAGTGAAACTTTTACTTTTTTTGAGACACTACGATTTAATATTTTAATATTAACTTCGTATTTAAAAATATTGTGTTGAAAAATATCTTAACAACTAAAAAGTTTAAATCTGAAATAATCCAATTTTATGCCTTATAATATAGCGAACAATTAATAGGTGCGACAAAAAAAAGTGACTGACTGGTTTGTTAATCACTTGCAGGTGTATCAAAAAACATTGTATCTCTAAATTGAATTTATAACGAATAAGTTTTTATTAGTCTTAAACCATTCATTTGAGAATTTACAGGCACGCAATTTGATTGTCAAAATTAGTAACGCCTACAAGGACGCAGCCACTAGACGTCGCTGTAATCGTTTGCATTTAACTTGCCAACAACTAATATTAGATAGAAAACTTTCTATCATTCTTTTACTATTGCTGAAAACCTTTTATTCTCAAGTTGAAAATGATTACAATTTACAGCTGCGCCTAGTGGCTGCGTCCACGTAGGCACATTGATTTTTACAATATGATGGCATATCTGTACTTAATAAAATCAATGCTTATACAATGTACATATTATCTAAACATTATTGAATTAAATAACTAATAATAGTTAAATTTTGTTTCATATAATAATGAAGTATTAACTAATATCTTATCTAAAAGAGATGTGTTTCAAATATATCAAAACAATGTACTATATAGATTTCGAAAGGTACTTAATTTTTTTAATAAATTAATCTTAGATCAACTATAAAATACATGATGAAATACAATAAAAATAACGAATAAATTCGTTTGTACAATGTAATTAGTAATTACTTTTGTAAATGTCAAATTTTTAATCGGAATTAATTTATTTGAAAACAAATGTATTACTCTTTATTTCAATATAAGTCACATAGTGTATAATCTAATGTCTTTAAAATAATACTTCTCTAATGATTAAAAATAAAATATTTAAAGTGCAAGGAAAATACATAATACGTAATATGTTTTCCCAGAACTGCTTCAATAATAAAAGACAAAATGTCCTAATATAATTTTTAAATCTGTTGCTTGGAATTGTTATGAAATAATTTTATTGAGTTGCTGCACATGGGAAAAATAAGAAATGCAATGTTGGAGTGGCAATAATCAGTAACAATACATCATAGGGAAATCTTTGAGACAGCGACTACCTCTTGAAATCGTAATAAAAATAAATTATTTTTTCATAAAGATAAATTATTTTTTCATAAAAATAATTATATTTATTCCAGTTGAAAAATATAAAATGATATTTTTATGTTTTCTTTATATATATAAAAGTTATTACTTATTACCTATATCTAAGTCGGCAAAGACCGAAAAAATATACTCGCTTTGAGACATAAATGAATCTATAGTTTAGTATGGTTTCATTAGAAATCCGTAGTAGGTAACTACATCGTATTCATATACAATATACATAATACATATATATATATATATATTAGTTTTTATTCGGTGTATTATATATTAGAATCATATACATGACAACGTTTTCTACTATAGAAATAATATCACTTACGGCTTATTGCAATACTTCAACTTAGAATATTTTGCAAAAATATTATAGATATAAAAAGACACGTGACTGAAAATTAGTATAGAAAAAACTCTTATTATGAATATTTAGATTAAATTATTATAAATAAAAATGTTTGAACTTCATAATATTATATTATTAATGCGATCTAAATAACATCATAAATAAATATATCATAAATAACACCTCGCTTATCAACGATATAAATGGGGTATGACTGTACATTAGCAATTGTGTTGCAACCCTATAGAGTACAAAAAAACCATTTAAATTAAACCAATGTGTAAACAATATTCATAATTTTTATCTAATAATAAGTGCTCCTTAGGGTGTACAAAATTTGATAGTATTTTATTGTTTATTAAATTTTAATGGCTGTCATATGTAATTTATCAGATTAAGTCATCTACCATTGTTTAATGTTTGAAGGACTACTATGTAGGTTTACTAAAGATTTGTTTAAACTTTTTGATTCAATCATTTTTTGTTTAAGTTATAAACAAAATATAGAGTATCTATTTAATTAGTTAATAAATCATATTTTATAATGAATAGAAATAACCATGTCCAGATGATAAAATAAATAAAAAATAGATAAATAGATAATTCATCGATGAACAGAATTATCAGTTTTATAATATTAGCAATTATAATATAGCAATAAATCATATAACAAAATTAATTAATTATTAATATTATTTTCACTTTTTACAAATTAGCTAAATCGTAAAATTACAAATGTTAACTTACGAATAATATTAACGCGTTATATAGAATTATACAGTTACAATTTTACTATACCTACATAACGTTCTCACTGAAAAAAATACCGTCAAAACAATTTTTTGATGTTAATGAATAATTTGAAAACATACTAAACTATGCACTAAACGCTTTTATATTTTAATTCAATACCTTTAATATGCAAGTATGAAACGTATTTTGTGCATACCCTAACATATTATTAAAGTGATAATAAGAAAAAATGCATATGCATAAAATATTAAGCCTTAGGCTAGCTATTACTCTGTAGTCTGTAGGTAGATAATAGGTATACTATTAAAATAAGCATTATATAAAATATTACTACAACCTTTGAGCTTTAGATACCCCAAATTGAATACAAAGTACAATTTACCCAAATTAATCTATTGTATAAAACCGGAATTGCATTTAGAATCTATTAAAATGTAATATTATAAGTATAACGTTTGTATGTATTAAATGTTGAATCTCCTTAACCAAAAAACATTTATGTACGACCATTTATTATCAAATTAATTTATAAAAAAAACTATATCCTTGTTTTAATTTCTTTATTAGTTATTACTATTGTTATTACACGAAAATAATTTCCAACCGGAACCTTTTAAAATAAATTAGTTCTGCAAATATGAGTTCGAGATATAACTCCATCCTTCGAAATATATGTACGGATAACATAGGAAAATTTACACCTTATTCACAATAGACAGCGTAATGTTATTATTCCCGGCTCCTAATTATGATCATAATATATTTTCTTTAGAAATGTATAATACATGATTAAAATCAAATTAAAACAGAACACTTTAACTCACAGGCTATTTCATTAGTAGTTTTATTATTTGGCCGTAAATATTACGTATAAAAGTTTTTTGACAATGTTCGGAACCAAAAAAACATTAAGTAATATTTAAAATTGTTCCAGATATATATTTATATAAATAATAGCATGATTAAAAATTATGAAACGATGTCTTTGAGCAAAGCCGCCTTAAAGCAATAATATTATTTATTAATTACAGCTAAGAAGGTACTTGGAGCTTGAAAATTGCTCTTTTATCCATAAAATATTATGTATTCTGTAATTAATAAATAATAATATAAATAGCGAATATAGATAACGTAATTACGTGAGCAATTAAAAATGATATTTTCATTGGTTTAAATTATTGTACTTAATAACCGCTTTTTAGTTTTATATAAAATAATATATTATGTTAAATAAGACATAAAGGTATAGTTACAATTATCACACTTCAAATTTCAGAAAATAAATATGTAATACACGAAATATGACAATATACAGAATAAAATCTTTTATATCTCAATACCCGTATACATACTATGTGGCTACAAACAATATTTATACCGTACAAAATAAATCCAATATTTCTAAATGATCTAAAAAAATGTTTTCATGTCTGAGAAGAGTTGCATTGAGTATTTCTTATGGCTTTAAGATAAATATAATTTTATAAAAATAAATTAAAACGATTTTTCAAACATTATTATCCTTTACATACTTTCCATACATCAAACAATCGCGAAAATTGTTATTATTTATTACATAGAATATTGCACAAATTTTATATTCTATGCATTTTTGGAAAAATCTATTCTGTCACTACTACGAGTTATAACAAACGGAACACAGATCAGTGGCGTTAAAGAAGTCAGCTAAGAAATGCATATGAAAAAAAAGCAATCAACTTTAAATTTTAGCACAATAGTTGAAAACAAATCGTTGATAATTTATGGGTGGATCAAACTCTGTTCAGAATTGTTTTCGAATTCATTGATATCAATGCTTTCGTACTTATATTAAAATACTTGGCTCGCCGTGCTCAGGTGAACCGAGAAAATCGAATATAGTTTATAGAATGCACAACACCATAGGTACTATCATTTATCTGTATCCTAACCGTACATACTTCTTAAATTTATATTAAAATAGGCATGTGTAGGTATGTGAGATTTGTGAATAAATAAATAAATATCCGGATGGGTTAGAATTTAAAAATAGATTAGTCGATAACGACTGATGACGTTTAAAAAATAAATACAATAGATGAAATAGTTCATAATATTATATACTTCGTACCTTCGACCGAGAACATGACTGTGGCCCCTGTGTTGGCATGTGTCATATGTAAGTTTGCCATATTTCAAAATTCAAAATAAAGGACTCAAAAAAATGTCAATTTCGAATGTTACAACGACAACATGTTTTATGAAAGTATTATGACGATCTTTATTTAGATAAGGCGTGAGTTAATTTTAACAAAGGTTATCAGCAGAAAAATTAAAGAGCAAAAATTAATGAATATTCCTCATGAGTCTTCCTCTCCTTAAACTAACTGATCCATTTTTTTTTTAAAGGATAACAGTTTTTCATATATTTCTATATCAGTATTTTTACATATATTTGAATAATATTTCAACAGCATAGGCATATTTTCCTATTAAAGTATAAACAATAAACATAACATTATTAAACTTTTTAAATTAAATTAAAAAAAAATAACAACTTAGTTTAAGATTTTTTTTTTGCAATACCTAGCCAATAGACGGATCTATTTTATTAATGGGTAAACATAACATACAAATATAAGTTCTAACCTCCTAAATAGAAACTGACTCAGTATTCCGTAGAGCGACCGATGGGTGGTGATAACGAATAACGAGTGTGCAATCAACTGAAATTGTTACACATTTTTTTGTTAACACATTAAAATATAAATTAAAAATTAAAACAAATTATAAACTTTGTATATATTAAGGACCTGTGCACGAGTTTTCTCGGTGAGGCCCAGTAATCTTGATGATTAAAAATAAAATAAAATATAAATAAAAATTATTATATCATACGAAAAAAGATTATAATTTATTATGTGGGTAAATTGATGGAAAATGGGATATTTTAGTGTCTCGAAGAGAGTGGTCGGGACAACGAGACAGTTGGTTGAAAAAAGGAACATTCCCGTATTATACGAGACGTCTGGAAACCCAAATCATATGAGTATAGATATATATTTACTACATTAAAAAGCTAAAGCTATAATTACTATTAATATTAGATTATTGGAAAATATGTCCAATAATGCGTAAACTTTTTTTTTAATAAAACTGGAATTGAAACTATAACACTAATGAGTAGTGGTAAATTAATTTTGAACAGAATTGTAGGTATTCTAAAATTCGGAAAATAATTATCGTATATTGTCGACGGTAGAGTAACAATTTTAATGCGGAACAACTTACTCTTACGTTACAGCTAGTTACAAGTATAATATACTTACCGACTTACTGGCTACAACTACTGTAATATTATAACGAGTAAGGTAAAAAGAACAATTTAGGCAATCACGTTTAGTACAAAACGCGTATACTCGTTATTCCAACTGCGTTTATAAATTCTGAATAAATAACTATTACGTTTAGAGTTATTTCTTATTTTATAAGTATTTGAAATTTGAAATTAATCTAATATTAATTTGAAAATAACAACATTACATTAAATCATATTTTTCTAATTAATAAATTTTCTAACTTTAATATCTTAAACTGATTTGTTAGGTATGAATGATGATGAATTATACTCGTAGTTATATTCTCATTGAACGAATACATTTGCTGTTTGCATCATACACTAAAGTTGAATTCTATTTGAAACGTAATACTAATTAATTATAAATGTATTACTCAACATATTAAAAACCACGTTAACGCTGAATGTATCTTATAAATTAATTTTCTTACAAAACATTTTTATATCAACATAAATTATACGAATAATATTGTTTTTACGTGAAAAATAAATTATTAGTAAATATTGTTGTATTAACGAAATTTGTATACCGTTTTTACGATTTTTTAATTACAACTTAGCTCTAAAAACAATCCAACTTGGACCTGAGCTTGGAAAATTTTTATAAAATTTCAGTATTTTTCAAAGTTATGAATTATTATTTTTACCGAGTAGAGAACAATCAATTGTTATTTTTTACCCAAAGCAAATTTCTTTTAATACTAAAACGATTGTAAAATATAAGCAAGAAATCATAAAGAGTTCTAATCTAACTTCTACATAAAGCGTATATTTAAATGACATGATAAGATGCCTTTTTAAAACGTAGAACAAAATTAATATTGATAATTATTATTGTTTACCTACAATATTTTGTATGTATCATTATAGAGCTATTTTCTACTACTAGCTCGAACATCAATGTATGTAATAGGAAGGTTAGGGTAGGTAGGTATACTTCAATGCATATTGTCCGAGACAAGATTGCTCGGGACCAAACTAATATTGTATTTTAGACTATGGACAGGTACAATACTCGAATAATTATTTGTAACATAACCCAATCAAATTTCCATCTAAGTTGAGTTTTGTACATATTATCAAGGGTCCGTCTTAGTCAAATGTCGCTAAGTATACACTATACATATTGACATATATTATCGATCTATACAAAATTGTGTAGTGCCTAATAATATTTTCATTATTTTTATCGAAAATGGTCCACAATACGCATTGTATTTGTTTGGACTTTGTATTGCTCTATATGTGAACTACTAACAAACATTTTTTTTTTTTCATTTACTTTGTGATGTATTGTCTAGCGGTGATGCATTCCAGTTCAATAACTAAAACATATTTAATATTAAAAATAATAATAATAAAAACAATTCGACTTTATAAAAAAATAAGGTTCGGAAACTGGTGAATTTTAATACAATTTAGAAATCTAATTATTTAGAAAAGTCATGAAGGTTAACGACATTTCGACACCCATATTCCCCATTTTCTTCGTACAGTAATGACCGGTCTTCGGGGTCGTAGTATATTTTATAACGAATTGAAATATCAGCTGTGAGCAGAAACTAGCAACAATGTAAATTGTTCGTTTGAATTTAATTATGGCATTTAGATACTCAAAGACGCGTTATCAACTATAGAATAAGAGTAGACCACATTAAAGTCAAAATTACGTTCAAAATTACACTAACACATAGTTTACGAGCTCCGAAGAGAATCTAAAATAGAAAATGAACGATGATGAACCACATGCTAAAATAAAAAAAAAAAATACAATTTGGCATGCCTACCAAGCCAAATTGGTATACATCCACGCTCGGTTAACTCAGTCCTTGGGACAGGAAAATTCACGTCAAGTCCATTTTTATAATTCTCTAGAACTCATATCATACTCGTATTTATAATAATAATACGAAATTGTCTTCTTCTTCAGCGGCGTAGACATGTTTCTTTATTGGGGAAGGATTGAAGATCAATGAAAGTCACTCAAATAGGTACCAAAAATGTTATCTAATATATACAAATAATAGTTAAAAGAATAAATACCGGCCTCATAATAAATAATAAAATTACTGAATTATAAATTCTACTTTTTTTTTCTTTCCAAAAATTGTCTGAATAGTGGTCATTTTTTTTCGTAAAAGTTTATTTGTTTTTTGTTGAACCGGTAGTTAAGATGAAAGTTAAATTAAATTTATGAACGAATGTTTTTGTATTTTGAGTAGTGGCTACAAAAAATGTAATATTTAACTAAACAATAATATATCAACTTTTGTTATTTATTATATAAAAATATGGTTCTTATCGTAAAACACACTCTAAAAAGGCAATTGAAAGAATCAGACAACCCCTTGTACTTACATTTGTCCCAGCCCTGTTCTTCATCTAACCATCATAATATCATCTACACTTTTTTTTCAGTTAAATAAACTGTAGATTTAAATGTTATGATTTTATCAGTATTACTACAGTGATTAGACTTACGAGCGTACAGGTTAACTATAATATAATAATGCATGTTACATAGGTACCTGAGTTCAAAAACTGATTGATCGTTTCTTATCGGTGTTTATAAATATGTGAAATGCAACGTCGTATATTATAATGACCTACTAGAATTATAATGTTTACAAACAATATTATCATTGTGTAATTGTGATAAATTTGTTCATTACTTGGTGATTAATCCACATAAATAATAATATAATTCGTTTTTAATGTTTCAATTCCTTTAAGGCATTCATAAATTTGTTACTTATTTGTTCAATAAATAACGTTATCAGATTACTATGCATGGTATTTACATTTTACCTTTTTCAATCGTTCTCTTACATGGAGATAAAACTTTAAATTAAACAATGAATCCTATTTAATTTTCAAGTGTTAAAACAATTAATTAATGGTCTTCTAACTTCTGATTACATTCTTTTAGCAATTAAGATATTATTAGAGCTGTGAAACATTGACAGAGGGGATCAAAGGTGAAATATCTGTCATTTTACTGTTCAGCCACGAGTATGTATATAACTCACAATTACTATTTTTGCATTTGGCCCTGGGTATTGAATGTTTATTATGGAAATGTTCTACTGCCTAATCAACAATTACATAAATATATTAAAATTCAATCTCACAAGAAATTATCTAGTGAATGCTATTTAATATATTATGTGTTAATTTTTATCAAATAACCAATAGTTAAACTTATTAGGTTCGATATGTTATTGATTTAATTTTATCTACTGATATGCTTATATATGCTACCTATATAGATATTGATATAAAAATTCCATAACCCATATCAACACATGTATTAGTTACCTTTTCAATAATAGCTTTTATAACTTACGTGTTCTTAAATTTTGGATACTTTTTTCAAATTTATTTATTTTGATATAATTTGCATTTGCACACTCCTAAAAATTATATACTTACATATTTATTATACATTTTTTAATGATAATAATGGATGTAGACATGTAGTAGTATGAAAATTGTATTTAAAAAATAACAGTATTAATAATGTAAAAGTAATATTATTTTTTTGTATATATAATTTATTATCATAATACAATATATAAAATAAAATAATATAGAACATTAGAACATGTGTTGTTTTTTGTTGGCGGCATTTTTTTTTTTTTTTTACTAACATATAAAACTGTTGAAAAACCGAATAAATTATATAATAACCTATTAATAAGACAATTAAAAAGTAAATGTGATAGTTATAAGAGAAATATTTAAAACAAATTGTTCAACATGTAAAATGAAAATCATTAATGCAAAATTATAGTATTATTGCTTTTCAATTTAATCAAAAACAAGAAGATATATCAATAATAATTACTTCTACAATTTAAAAAAAAAATTGTACGTATAAAAAATGAAAGAAGTTTGTATTTTCAAGTTATCAAGAAACACATAATACCAGAGAGATTCAGTTTCCATTAAAAACAATTATTAGTATTAAAGAAAGACAATATAATAATTTTTTTTAATTTACTGTCATGTTGACAATGGTATTTAAGGTGTATATTTCTTGAGGTTTAATTAGATGACAATATGCTGTGGTCAGAGCACTGTACATCTTGATGACAACCAATTGAGTGCAGCGGCACTGCCACCACCTGAACCAAGTTTCTTTGTCCCATTATTATCTCGTAAATGGTGACCACTATTGGATTGTACACCACCTTTTGGAGGATTAGATGCTTCCTGCAGATGAAAACATAATTCTTATTATAAAACGATATTTTTTTATTTAATGAACAAAATAATAAAAATGTTCAAAGAATAAAAAATTGTATAGTTATATTTTTTTTTACTATAAAAAATAATTCGTAATTATGAGTCACAAAAAAAGTATTAAAAATGTATTTAAAAAAAATGTAATAAAAGTAGCTACATTATTTCATTCATTACTAATAACTATTAACTCATTTACTTTTTTAGAATTAAATTTTAAGTTTCATTGTACAAGGTTGTATTAATTGAAGTAAAAAAGTTTAAATATTTTGATATTTAAAAGTTTAAAAATGAAATGAATGAATAATAAATAATATTAATAAAATAAAAAAAGAAAATTAGATATAATCTAAAACAAAGCTCTTGAAATATTGTCATCAACTTATTTACTTCTATAAATGAAAATACTGGATTACAATATTACAAATTCTAAAGTCAATAAATCAAAACTCAAACACTTTACTATCATAGATTACATAATCTATGATACAACTACTCAAACTTGCACATACATACACACACACTCTAACCTTCTATGTAACACCAACATCGAATTGAAAAATTAAAATAAATCCATAAAATCCAACGTTGACAGCAACAGCCAATGGATGAGATTTAAAAAAAAATACAGCAAAATAAATATATTAATTATACACAATACAATAAAATGGATAGTTTTTAATAAATAATTTTAAAATATATAAGGTATTTTGAATAAATATTAATTTTAATGAACTTACCAGTTTCTTTTCGGTTTTTGTCTTGATATCCCTGGCCAGAGTGTGGAAAGCTTCTTCAACATTAACAGATGCTTTTGCTGAAGTTTCCATAAATTTAATACCATACTCAACTGCTAATTGTTCACCACGTTCCTTTGATACCTAACATATGAAAATCCAATAACTCATTACTAGTTGAGTGATTGATAAAAGCTGGCAACTATAAATAGTTTCTATTATTAGTGGCATTTACCTGACGCCCTGAGCTAAGTTCACATTTATTTCCTAAAAGCATTTTTTCAACATCAGCTGATGCGTTTTCTTCGATATTACGTATCCAATTTTTGATGTTGTCAAAAGACTTTTCATTTGTAACATCATAGACTAACATAATGCCCATCGCACCGCGATAGTAAGCAGTGGTGATTGTCCTAAAACGTTCTTGACCAGCAGTGTCCCTAAGAAAAAAATATAAAATTTGAACTGATAATTTTCATTCAATTCACATTGACTGGAATAATTTCCAACAGACTTAGCACCTACAGAAAAACTCTATATAAAGCATGAAATAACACTAACACTGGCAACGATGAACGCGTAGTACATGGAGGGACTTACCAGATTTGTAATTTAATCTTCTTGCCGTCCATTTCGATGGTGCGTATTTTGAAATCGATACCTATCGTGGATATGAACGTCGTGTTGAAAGCGTCTTCGCTGAAACGGAACAACACGCACGTTTTGCCCACGCCGGAGTCGCCGATCAGTAAAAGTTTGAACAGGTAATCGTAGGTTTTCGCCATCGCGGGCTGCTCGGTGACGGGTGTTGGGGCGGCGGCGGTGACGTCCGGCGGGATCGAAGGGTATAAAAAACGTCTGGACGCGGTGCACGAGTGAACACGATACCGACGCGGAACCGAAGACGGACGGACGGAGAGAAAAAAAAAAAACACAAATTACGAACAAACAAAGGGAAAAAGGCCTCTAACGTGTCGGGCGCGCGCGCGTGTATGTGTGTGGTGTGTGTGTGTGTACGTGTGCGCGAGCGAGTGTGTGCGTGAGCGTTTCGACGTGCGAAAAAGAGCCTTCACCGCGCCGAGCTCATAACAACACTGTTTTGACGGGGAACAGAAAAAAAATGAATTAAAAAAAAAAAAAAAAAATCGCTCAAACGATAGCGGCCGCGGGGCGGGCAGGAGTGCGTGCGTTACACCTAGTAGCTGTTGTAATCACACGGTTTGACGAGCGCGAACTGCGGTGCGCGAACGGCGGCGGCGGCGGTGGGCGACATTGGACGCGACGTGTCGTCGGCGGACGACGACTGCGGTGCAGCACTTGCCGTACCGTGCGACGAGGGTAACGGACGACAATGATATTATTGTAACGCGCGCTCGTCCCGTACGCGGTATAGTAATAATAATAACGTCGTGCGTCGTAAATATTCACGGTTTCCTTGAGCGAACAGTAATGGTAATTGGTAATTGATAACGGTGATGGTAACAATAATTATTATGGTCCAATGTTTTTATCTCGCTTCGCGCACGACGGCTGTGGTGCGAGGCCACACTCGGTTATCACCGCTGCAGCTGCTACTACCGCGAATAGCAATATCACAACACGAAGCGGTAGCGTTCGTGCGAGTGCGCGTGTCCGCGGAGCGAGCTGGGTGCCGAGCGAACAACGCTATCGCTTTCAGCGGTGACGTTCGATCGCGGCAACAGCTCGTTCGTGTCGCCCTCCCTCCGCGCCCTCCGCCACGCCGTTCCCACCGAACACTAACTCGCTCTATCGCTCCGTCTCTTATCGTGATCGGTAGGCACCACTCGACACGTCGCAGTAGGTACACGATAATAATAATAATAATATTGGTGCGAGTGCGTGGGCCGTGGGCACGTCGTCAATTCGCAATATCGTATTATCAATCGACGATTCGCACGGGTGGTGTAATTTTTCCTTCATCCGTCCAGTCTAAGAGATCGTAAAATATCTGATACGCCCGGCTGATAAGATTTATTGTCCCAACGGCGATGATAAGTGATAACGCGCCCGTGAATAGTGATTACTACACCCGACCGACGACGATTACACGATTCCAACGCCTGCGAGTTGTACGGTTTCTGTGGCGATTACGTCGCGTTATCCGGCATAAATTGCTGTCCATCTGCACGCCCTACGACTTGCACCCCCGCTCGCAGTGTAACGACATTCCGGGAGAGCCGACATGGTAGTATGTTTGCTTACAACTTACAAGATTCGGCGACCGCAATGATCACCGAATGGTTTTTCTGTTCATGATTTAGGGTGTAGCGGTGAGGAAGAAAATCAACTCCGCGATACCGACAGTGAGATTCGCCGGAATGACGACAGTCATCGACCGCCACGGGATCATGAGAGTCGAGAGCCGGCGGCAACAGAAAGTCCCTACAGAGAACGGCCGGGATAATGTTAACAACAAAAAATTCCAGTTGAACCGTACATGCATATACTCAACTATTGTGTTGCTGTTTGCGATCATTGTATTGTCCTATCAAGGCTACTTAGAAACACGAGCTGTCAACTATCCCTATCAAGGATCAAAAGTATAACCTGGGTTTTACTATTTCAATAAATTAGGTTCTACACAGACAAAAGCTTTTTTACATTTTTTTTAATATCTTATTGGGAATCGGAAATCACAATTCTTTCAATCTAATGTTTTTAAAAGAATACATATTCTTAACACAATTCATATATTATAAATTAACAGTAAATACAATTTATAAAAAAATGAATACATCTTTTTCTTTGAATTTAATATATCTTTGTTTAGTTTTTGTAACTTACTGTTTTTGATAATTAATTTTCAATAAAATGTGTTTTATATACTTAAATTCTTTTATATTTTACCATCAATACAAATGAAACCAATGTATGGTTACTTAAATATGTATCAATCAACATTTTCATCCATGTATAAAACAATCATAAGCTTTAAGTTCTTTATGTTTAAATGTGGATTGATCAATTTTCATTATTGATTGAACATAACTTATGTAAGTAGACCTATCTTATGTTGAACATATTTATTTATTTTCTAAAAACTAAATTTGTAGAATACATACTAAGTTACACTGATTACAAAATATAGAATGATATATTTAATAGGCTATTGCTTAAAATATCTCTTAGGTTTAATAATACATAACAATTAATAATCAGCCTTGTTGGGTTGGGCCATTTTTGCCTCAAAGCTAATAATATTATGTAATGTCGATGCCAAAACAATATATGGCCGTTATCTAGCAAATACTTTTTTTGAAGGTTGGGCTATTTTTGGCACTGGAAAAAAATTGAAATCTATAACATATTTTCAGATAAAACTCTATTTGATGTTTTGTGTGTTGGGCCGATATGATTCTACACGTCTCAAATACTGTCTAATTTTACAATAATTTTTTATTTCAGGTTATACAGAAAAATAATGATCTCACAGTATGGGGTACTTATAGACCTGGTGCTTACCTGGGGCTCCGTACCAAAGAATCATTAGGGAAAGGTTCTGTTGCTGCTGGTCTTATGTGGTACACACAACAACATTTGATGAACTCTGGGTCAATAGATCCATCAATACGTCATATGTGTGATAATTCTCATGAAAATCTAGTGTATGGATACATTGAACATGATACTACAAACTATGGACATCAAATTATTAATGATGGAAAAGAAAATGGATTTACTTTGCAAACAATATTTTTGCGACCTAATAAGGATGTTAACACTGGTACATCAAATACTGATTGGACTACCCGAATCATTTACGAAACAAACAATTCAGCATCATCAGTGTCTCTAGTGTGGTATGTTTATATTGATCCTGGAGACGAAGATCAATCTTTAGATGGTCGCCAATATTCTCTTGATGTACTGCAAAATCCTGGTGATTCAGAAGATATTCCTCTCGCTACAATTATGGGCTCTACACCTAGTCTTAGCGACTTTAAAATGTCTTTAATTCCTATTGCATCTAATAATACTAATAATTTAAGCAAATTTACAGTGCATGTAAATACAAGTTATAGTAGTTTATGGTGTCCTAATGCAGCCATGTTAAAACAATGTTTAGCAAAATCAATGGCTGTTAAACGACCAATAAAAGATACCGGAACTGGTTCACAAATTATTCTTGTGAATGAAAAGAAATATAAATATAATGGCTCACAAACTTCCAATCTTTTAAAAAATTTTCTAGCTGTTCAAGTAACAATTAGCCACAGCAGAAAAAAGTCAACAGAAAGTGCATCAAAATTTAAACATTTAAGTTATGCTTTAGATGTGGCATATATTCAAAAGAATAGAAATGTTAATAGAAATGTATTTAAAAATACGGTTCCAACGTTAATTGACAATACATTTGATTTAGTACACACCGAGTACAGTAATAGATTTAATCAAAAATTTGAAAAGACATTTCCGATTAATATTAACTTTGTTGAAAAATCTTTATTGTTAAAATTTGCAAAAGTTACTTTTAGTAACATGGCTGGAAGTTTGGGTTATTTTTATGGATCCTCTCTAGTTAGAGATGATGATAATGTAAACAATCTAAACAATGTTGGTGCATCAGAATTAGAAATAGTAGATGCAGTGAAGTATTGGAGAGCTGGACTACTGACAGCAGTACCTTCCAGGTCTCAGTTCCCAAGAGGTTTTTTATGGGATGATGGTTTTCATGGCCTAATGTTAGGAACATGGAGTATTGAATTACAATTGCATATTTTAGGCCATTGGATGGACTTATTAAATCATCAAGGATGGATACCAAGAGAACAAGTGAGAAAATATTTTAAGCTTTTTTATGTTCAATTTTCTAAATACTAATTATCTAATTGAATTTATTAATTTTTAGATTCTTGGCTCAGAAGCTAGATCTAGAGTACCAAAGGAGTTTATTGTTCAAAGTTCGCGAGCTGCTAATCCACCAGCACTGTTACTTACTGTTGATATATTATTAAGGCAGATTAAACAATGTCAAAAAGCAAGCAGTGATATCAATGATAAATTTAAATTTAATGAAATTGATGGTACATTAAGAAAATTATATCCAAGACTAAAAGCATGGTATACATGGTTTAATCGTACTCAAAAAGCTGTAAACAATTATACTAAACATTCTACATTATCGATCAATTCAAATAAAATTAAGTTAGATGTAAGGTTTGTTGGATATCGTTGGAGAGGACGTGACGCAGCAACCAATAGAGAACTTAATCCAAAAACGTTGACATCAGGCATGGACGATTATCCAAGATCATCACATCCAGTCAATGATGATGGGACTTTAAATTTACCTATTAATAGTGTTTTAAATGAAGCAAATGATTTTGAAACATCTGAACGTCATGTTGATTTACATTGCTGGATGGCCCATGGTGCACGGATCATGAACAATCTTCATAATTATCTCCTACCATCAAGTGTTACTAATTTTGAAAATAAATATTCAATGCACTTTTGGATGTTAATTGAGAGCTTAGATCGTCTACATTGGACTCAGGGAAATAGTGACTCCTCTCAAAGAACTACATCTAAGATACCAATGTATGCTGATTATGGTGTACATACTGATGATATTAGATTAGAAAAAGTAAAAAGAATGAAAGATTCTGTAAGAATTGTTGGACAAGTAGATCCACCTAAATGGCGTTTTGTCGACTCGCATATTGGTTACAATGCTCTATTTCCTATGTTTTTCCGATTGGTTAAGAATTCTCATCGCTTAAATGCAATACTGGATTTAATAGAGGGAGTTAATAATGGCAGTACTGAAAATCTTGGTCTTTTGACTAAAGGTTGTGGCTTAAGGTCATTATCAAAAACTTCACCATTATATAAAGTCAAAAATACTATGCACGACCCTCCATATTGGCGTGGTTCTGTTTGGATTAATATGCAATACTTGGCTTGTTCATCATTATTCTACTACGCAAATCTACCTGTAGATAATAAATCTACGTTTGCCAATAATGATGAATATAAAAACTTAGAACCAATACGTTACTTGGATGTGAAAACCAAGCAAAGATGTAGACAATTATATGATAGAATACGCAATGATGTGATTCAATGTGTATACAATGAATGGAAACGCACTGGGTATGTATGGGAACAATATGATGATGAACCTGTAAAAGACTCTAAATTTGGTTTAATTCATAAAGGAAAAGGAACCAGACCATTCACAGGTTGGTCGGCAAATGTTGTACTTTTAATGGCTGAAATTTATTAAATTCTTGAAGTAATATTTTTGTTGTATATAATGAAGTAAATATTATGCGTTTTATGCATAATTTAATTATTTTACTCTTTGTATAGAATATAATAATAGACAATATCCAAGTACTATTTTTTGATATTAATAGATTATAGGGTGAGTGGATGCTTAGACAATTGTCATTCATCAGATCTTATGAGTTATGACTAATTAGTCATCAATACATTTTTGTTACCAAAATTAAATCTTTAAAGATAAAAGACATCAGACATTTGATTTTATTATTTGTAATGTATAATGTATAAACTACAATTTAATCATTAAATGTTTCAAAACTGTGTTATGTAAAATTATATAGATATAATCTGTTATACCAAATACTTAATTACTCATCACTAGTACAAAATAAAAATTAAGATGTGAATTATTATGATACATATTATTATAAACATATATTTTATTCGTACTTAGAGAACAGATTTTATTGTTATCACCGCCTTTTACTATGTTATACTATTCTAAATTTAATTAGAAACAAATTATTATATATATATATATATATGCTACTATAATTTTATATACTCGAGTAAAAATACATATTTTTTAATTTTTTTGCGAATAAATACTTATTTTGTATACATTTATCAACATATGTTATTTAAATTGTTTCTAAATATTATACCTCATAATTTATTTTTTTGTCATTGTGAGTGTTTTCTTATTTTACAATGCATGTATCTACATGCATGAAGTCAATCGTATGGTATTAAACAAAGTTTTTCTGTTATTTTTAAATTACTCTTAACTTGCAGATAAAATTTTGAATGATAAAAAATGTCCAAATGGCTACAGGAAATCAGGATACCATAAGTAGTATAGTTTGATACAGGTACAACAATAAATGAACATCATATAAATAATCACCAGCATGATTAATTAACATATTTAACATAATTAGTTAATGTAAATGAAACCTGCCTTACAACCATTTTTCAGACAAAAATAATCTATTTTTACCGGTGTTCATATGTTTTGATTATTTGATATCCAATGATATAATAAAATATATTTGGGTTGATAATTCTTTAACTTGAAAATTGATATTTAGTCATATTTATTCAATTAGTAACACAGTTCATGAACCAGCAGCTTTGATCTATTTTATTTGTATGAAATAAATTTATGAAAAATATCTTTTAACGTTGACTTTTTTTTTCACGCCTATGGTAAATTACTAATTAGTATACTGTATACATTGCATTGAGCATTAGCAGCATTAGAGCAACACAAACTGTCCTTCTCTAAAAAAAAAAAAAAAGTATTAAAATAGTATCACTATTTGATTGTGTTATCAATTTGAATATTATCATTTGACATTTATCAGAACTCAGAAGTAAAACTTTATGGTTTCGTGAAATTTTTTCACTAATTTCGGTATTCCGTTTTTATTTAAATCAATAATCATTAATCGTTTCAAAAATGCTAATGGCGTTAAATCGGCATATGTTGCATAATAGCCTTTTAAAGGTTCAACAACATATTGCAACCTCTGGTAATGCATTAAAAGCGGTCGCTTCGGCTGGTGTGGTCAATAGCAATGTCACCCAGGCAGTTAGAAGATCTAGTTCATTTAAACAGCAATCTTCCTCTTCAGACAGTGAAGGAGACGACACAATCAAGAAAAACCCGTATTACAATACTTATGCTGAAAAATTGCGAGCTCTTAAGAAGTAATAAAATAAGAATGTATGATGCAAATATAATGAACTTTACTAATATTATGTTTTTATATGTACCAAAGAAAAGATACCGATGCCTACCGTGCAGCTATACAACGCTTACGACAACAACAGCAAAATGCTGACAAAACCGTTGATGAAGTCGAAAATGTTCCAAATGTAACTGATAAGATTGACAGCACTGCAACTAAAACTCAAGCAAAACCTACTCGTAGACTATCGCAAACACTACAAGTTAAACCAAAAGTATGTCCGAATTGTAAAATTATTTTCTTTATTGTATAACCCAGCGGTTCCTAAACCATTTTTAATTCAAGCTTCCTTAAAAAAGAAAAATTAATTTGCCTTCCACGAATAGATTAAATAATATAAGACACGGGTTACAATAGTTTTTTGAGTCTTTGTTCAAATAATTTTAGTTGTATGACAAAGTTGTCTAAAAATAAATGTATACAATTTTTCTTCGGTCTGCTCTAGGGATTGGGAACTGCTAGTATAATTAATTTTTTTATTACTTTATAGACTCTAGATCAAGTTATGAACATGGATTTGTTACGTGATAAATCATGGCGTGATGTAACTGAAATATGGTTAGCATACCATAGAACACGCAAGGAAACATTAAGTGCTGTTATTCCTTTAAATCAGTTTAACTCATTTTATAACCAGTCGATAAAATATCCAATGGTATTATACTAAAAACTTTAATTTGGAAATTCTAAAATTTTAAATAAATTAAATATGTATGTATATATTTATACTTTTAGTTTATTTTGCCACTTCCACGCAATTCTAGTGGGTACGAGTTCATGTTTGCTCAGTTTCAGCATTACCAAGAATACTCAACATCCAACTGTACAGTACACTTAACACCATTGATTAGTTATCAGGTAAAAATAATTAAAATATTATTCTAATATTTAACAATACAATAAGTACTCGACTATTTTGGTTTTTTTTTTAATTACAGATAATAATAGTGAATAAATATTTTAATAAGATATTAAATTAAACTAATTCTTTTACTGTATTTTGTAATGTGTAATTGAAGTTTCAAAGGCACCAAAAGATACAAAATATTATTTTAATTCCTAATTTGCTGGATTTGAATTTGTTATTAGCTTATTAAAAATTCAACATTACATAAACCAGTAACACAAAAATAAACTAGTTTTATTATTCATTTACTATGTGAATTTCAGACCTATACTGAAAATGCACCAGAATGTATGACTATCGAATACTATACAGAACTTTGCCACAGTGATAAACCAACTGACAATGAAAGTTCAAATGATGAGAGCTATGTTTTAATGAGGGCGACATATGATGGAAAATTGTTATCAGCCGCCGAAGCAGCATGTCTTGTAAACCAGTTGCGTATATTTTACGGAGTAGATGCTGGAAGTTCAGAAAAAGAAAGGCTTTTAAAATTATTCAATGAAGGTGATGCGGATTTCAAACACTCTGAGGTCATCGCTCTGGTAGAAACGTTAAGCATTTCCTAAGGACTCCACTCGGCTGTAGAACTCGACTCTTTTTCTTTTTGTTCTTTACTCATGTCTGATTTTGTGTAAAATTTTACCCTCTGTGTGTGTGTGCGTGTTTAATGTAAGCACTGCTTAGTACAATATTCAATAAAAGTCTATAAAGTATATAACACATAATAATCATTATTGTTACGCAATTTCTTTTTTCTTCCCATCACAATAATAATGGTAATAATATAATGATAATAACATTTGATAATGGTATTGGAATAATCGATATCACTAACCACAACGGGGGGAAGGGAGAGAGGTGATAACGTGACCGGACGGACGTTGGCAACGGAAGTACGTGGGCCCCACACGATTTCTGTCGGTAACCGTTGCCGCCGCCACCTGTCACGCACATCTGCTTCATTAGCCGTGCACCAGCGTACACCAACTATAGTGCTCGAGTGTCAGTTAACGTTAACAGGTGTTATCGCTGCGCGCTCACGTACTGCCGGAGGCGGACAATTCCTACCGCGTCGAGAATCGTTATCGATGTCGTCTTGAATACAATACGGATACGCACTCGAGTCGTACGCGTCACCGTCGGGCAGTCGTCCGGAGTTAGCCGTCGCACGTAGGCACCAGCGTTATCCGTCCCGCCCGCCGCCAACCCGAGCAGGACAACCGAGGTCGGTGCACAAGGATCTCACGCGCTACGCAGCCGTAACAGCCGCGAGATGTCCATCGACAGCAACGAGCAGCAAGTGGCCGAGCCGACCGTGCGGCTGTGCGTGTTGCGCACCTGGCCGGACCACTTCGACGGGTACGGGTTCAACCTGCACGCGGAGAAGTCGAAAACGTCCACGGCCAACGGCGGCACCGGTCTGCCGTTCTCCGGCGGCCAGTTCGTGGGCAAGGTGGACCGCGGCAGCCCGGCCGAGAGCGCGGGCCTCAGGGAAGGTGACCGCATAGTGCAGGTGGACGGCGTGGACATCGAGGGCGAGACTCACCTGACGGTGGTGGCGCGCATCAAGAAGGGCTCCGCCGCCGCCGACGATGACGCGGCCGACGGCGCCGCAACGGTCAGCCGCTGCTCGCTGTTGGTGGTCGACCGCCGCGCCGACACGTACTACAAAGAGAAGAAGATCCGGGTGCACGCGAACATGGGCCTGCAGGTGCTGGTGCTACGCACGCCCGACGAGCCGACGGCCGAGTGCCTGTCTCAGCAGCAGAACGCAGCAGCAGCAGCCGCCGACGGAGCTGCGAACGCGAGTCCCGGCGCGGTAGCCGTAGACGGCGTCGCGGCGACCAAGCAACAGGTGAGTCTTACCCGCTTTGTTCGTTCCACGTCGGTTATTACGGTGTTGTGCCGTCCTACAGGGGTTCTGTTCGTGATTTTACCCGGGTCTTCTGCTCTTTCACGCGGTGGTGGCATTTTCGTAGCCGGTTGACGGTAAAGAGAGAGAGAGAGCGCGAGAAAAATGTATTTCGATAAAAGGTTGGGCGTGGGTGGCAGCAGTACAGCCAAGGACTTTAGGGCATCGCCGTATGACGCGTGAAAAACGCGGTCGAGGACGCCCCCACTTCCGACGTTGTACCTACACGCCCGTGGTGCTGTGTTGTTACGCGTTGGTAACGCGGCGTAGGTATAATATTATAATGTACCTTGACAGCAATAATTCGTATTCGTGGAATAATGTTATGCGGAATAAACAACGTTTTTCGCGGTACGGTACAAATGTAGACAACGCGATATACGTCCCAAGTCTAATTCAATCTAATTTCAATGGCCTGAATACGTAATATGAATTACGAATAATTCGTCGAAACGTAGAGCACCGAGTCCAAGAGATTGATGTGGCTTATTATCGTAAACTATTCGGATGATGGGTGTCTGGTTTTGTTAAAAATGTTACTGCGACTCGCCGTTGTTTACTATACTGAGCGTTTAGTGCGGGAAGAGTAAACGAGTTTGTAAACTAAACAAAGAGTTCGAAACCGGACGAAACCCGTCCAGGGAGATTTTAACAGTCTCGTACGCCCAACTGCTCGACGACAGAGGGCGGTAATAGGAATAAATTAATTTCGAAATACTTAGTTATGCTATTTCACTTGGCCGTACGTTCTTCTTGGAAATATTTGTTACTTTTTTAGTAGGTGATGTAGCCACTATGTGATTGTTTAAAAAAAAGTTAATAACTGTACAACGTTATACTGTTAACGAGATAATATGCAAATCAGCAATTATACAAATTAAATTTTGTAATTATCATATTTTTAAACATAGCACTAATTATGTTGTAGACTCGTTTATTTTTTTTAAACTTTATTTCTGTTTATTCTTAAAAACGAAATATGAAGGTACTTTAAGCCGCAGTATAGGTATATTACAGAGTTTGCTGTTAAAATCGTTTAATGGATATCGAAGGACTGCAGTCCGCAATATTTAGCCCATGACAACTGATTTTAACGACAATTTGAGTACAATAACAATTAAATAAAGTATTTTTAATAATTACCTATTACCATTAATTATAGAATAATATTCTGTAACCAAAGCGTTTACCTATAATATTAAATTACTATTATTTATTTTTCATTTTATTAGTAATTATCTTTAAAAACAAATTATAGTAAGTAGGTACCTAATTTTTCCTTGGTTACTATGCATAATTCTTCAACAAATTACTATTAGATAGGTAGATATTCAATTATTATGATTTAATTTATCTTTGTTAATTTATGAATGATGGATCTATAGTTGAGTATATTCAAGCATAATTACGAATTAAACACCAATATTTCTTCAAATCTATAGCCACAACTTTAAAGTTTTAAAGTTATTAATTCACTATCGAAATTCCATCTGACTTCCATACTAATTACTATAATTTATAACATATCATAGTAGACGTTAGTACAAGAATATGGGCAAATTAAACTGGTGTTTGAACTCGAAAGTTAAGATAAATCATCATTCATCGCATTCAAAAAGTTATTTATCCGAATACACCTCAGTTTCACTAATGTATTTATAATGTCCCTAAAAATAATCTTTTGCCAAGATTGAAATAGATATTTAAGATATTAAGATACTGTTGAGTACCCGATTAAATAATATGTCCTACGATTATACATTTCAGACATTAAGCGTTGCAGTTTTTATAAAATGAAAACGGTCAACACATTATAAATGATTAATACCGTCTTAAATTAAACTGGAACGAGATAAAAAATTATAGTGTAATATAAATTATTTATAAATTTACGGGGCTTATAACAGCACAAAAAAAAAATGGTTGTATGTATTTAGATATGCGAGTTAAAAAAAAATCAACTTTTTCCATAGTACCTACACATTGAAAACTCTGAAAATGACTCATATGTTATTCAAATTTTTGTTTTACAGAGCGACATCGATGACACTGCAAAATCTGCGAATTCGACGGCTGCCACTACGACGCTAAATCTGAACATGACGGCTGCCGAGTTACGTCGGCGGTTGGCGGAACGCAAGAAGCAAGATTCACGACGCACCGGCGGTAACGGAGACGGTTCGTTAGATTTCCGCAAAAAGTACGAGATTGTCGACAAATTATGAAAATGCCAGATCTTGGACGCACACCCACACATACACACATTTTAAAATAAACACATCCCAAATCAGTTTGAATTAAGTTATAATTATTATAAAAAAAAATGTATCATAGCGTTTAGATTTTACTATTAATCATTATCATCCGTCCGAATATTTACAGTATACAGGGTACTTTTATTTATAGGTATATAATATGTATTTGTACACAATGTCATTATATTATTCAAATGTTTTTTTTTTTTTTAATCATCGTCGTTATTGTAGTACACACTTTTGTTGGAAATTATTGTATTCGTACGATAGTAATAATATACCGCGGTTTCTAACGTCCAATTTGCGAACCAGAGTTCGTCACATGGTATATTTTAAACTCGTGTGTCATTACGAATTGCATTTGTTTTTAAACCATTATTACTAATTACTATTAGGGATTTAGAAGATAGTTAATAAACAGAGTTCGTGACGGTAATCGTGCAGACCTATATTACAGCTGTTGATTTACGTATTATTATTATTTTACAGAAAAGAATATTAAATTATTATTATGATATTATAGTACTTAATTATTTATTTATAAATTCAATATTGCTCCAAAATAAAATGAATACGTTTGTAATTTAATCCCATGTGTTCTTCTACATCATATTAAATATATTTCGAAAAAAAAATCAGTTCTTACCTCCACAGTATTCCATATTATGTTTTGCGATACGTCCTACACTGTATCAATTGTCGCGTTATCATTTATTCCTATCACCGATTGTTGATCACAATTTTTATCATGTTTATTGTTTACTAGTAATTGTACTGCTCGCCGTAACGAGTTTACATACGACTATTTCAAAATGGTGTGCGATAAATGTGAAAAGAAATTGGGCGTGACAGCTACTCCTGATCCGTGGAAACAGGGATGTCGGAATGCGATCGACACGGGATTGGTGCACAAACAGGACAACAAGCATCTACAGACTATTGGGAAAATCAAGACCTTATCTGGGTCTAAAGTGTCTTCAAAATCTGCTCTAAAAACGGGATCCTCTTCAGTTATGTATTCATTTGGCGCATGCAGAATATGCAAACAGAAAGTTCACGAACCTGGGAGGCACTATTGTCAGGGTTGCGCTTACAAAAAAGGCATATGCGCCATGTGTGGCGTACGCATTTTAAACACCAAATCGTATAAACAGTCGGCTACGTAAAGTTAAAATATTTACATTAACCCTGTGTTAAGTGAATAGCTTGCACAAATTACTATTCCAGACATTTCGGTAATTTGCCGTGGGTAAATTATTCACATTACTATTGTAAAATATATCATTTGTATTGTAATTAAAATGAATAACAATAAATTTTAATTAAAAGTGTTAACCTTTTGTGTAATAATTTAAAATACAACAATATAATAGTACAAACATTTAAACTGTCTCTGCAGTTGTAGAAGATTTTTTCTTTGTACCGTTTTGGCGGTTGTTCTTTTGGTTATGCATGACAATTTTACTTGAAGTAGGAAATCCATCCATTAAAAGACAATATTTAGACCAAAATTTAAACGCAGATGATTCTGTTAAATTGATTCTGGTAAGTTTATTATCTTTTGAAACTGATATGCAATCAGTAGCGGGATGTTTTTTCAAAGAAACACCGGTATGGACATTTTTATCTTGTTCATTGTCTTCTATAATATGTCCAAACCAAAATATGACAGCTCCAGGACCATAACGATTCCAATAAGGAAACAGTTGGCGTTGCATAACTGTATTTAATTGCTCAGGGCCACCAAACATGGCTTTAGACTCTATCCAATTCAACACTCTAATTGCATTGTCACTCCCTCCAACATAATGAGATGCAATGTTTTCTTGGTTACAGTCTTTATTACTGCCATCGTCAGATAATAAGATCGCAATAGGTTCATTAAGTACCATATCAGGTGTCATGTCTAAGCCGCGTATACGACACTCTTTTTCAGT
Source organism: Periphyllus acericola (assembly GCA_949715065.1). Classification (NCBI taxonomy): domain Eukaryota; kingdom Metazoa; phylum Arthropoda; class Insecta; order Hemiptera; family Aphididae; genus Periphyllus; species Periphyllus acericola. Next base: position 57,042,523 of record OX454264.1, read on the forward strand.
TTTAAAGAAAGAATTTTCTCCCTGTTGGTTAATCTTTGATTTGGCATCCGTAGTGAAACATGTCATACTTTTTTTTAGGACCTGCTCATATCGGCTGCCCGTACAGCTATAACAAAATGCATTAAAAAACTTTAAAAATGTTTTTTATATAAATTCAAAAACAAATGAAAAATAAAATACCTTTTTATGAATTCAATGCATGACCCATAATGATTGTCAACTACTGAACATTTATACACTTCGTAAGCTAATTGTGGTTCGGTATTAATCAACCAAGTAGAAGTGCATAGTTGATGTATTGTTAGATGTATATTTTTAGTAAATGGTGTACTGTTTGAATTGCTGTTAGTGGAACTATTGAGAGACTGATTTAAAACTTCAACAGGTGTAAACCTTCGCATTAGACGGAGTCTAGAAGACAGCCACATCAATTGTTGCGATAACAGAGAATCAACATTTGCTGCAGTAATTTCTATAGGGACAGATTTATTGACACAACCATCTCTAGTACTGCTGTTATCTAATAAACCACCACTGTCATTTAATATGCTATTATTTGAACTTCCACTACAGTTGTGACGTTGCTGGCGTTCTTTTTGTCTTTCTTCTTGTATGTGATCTCCGACTACAATCTTTGCGACCAACATGGCAGGCATACGTAAATTATTTGCCAATTCGATTAATGGAGATGTATTGGAACCTTTAGCTGCTAATTGTTTATATCTGATAAATACACATATATAAATGTACAAAATCAATTATATTCAATATTATCATTTTGGGTGTACAATTCTTACTTCTCATATATTGTCTTTGCAGAGTTGGTTGAACGTCTATTGCATTGTGACTGATTGACATTCGGTGTGGTTGTAGCAGAAGTCGATGATTGTACAGAAGTATTTGGTTTTAATGATGCATTGAAGACCTTGTGGTGACGATGACGAACATAATATTGAACCCGAGCATCGATAATACTCAGCACAGTGTTTTCATGTATGCTGCAATAGAACATTAATTAATACAATAGGTACACGTTACAATGTAAAACGCGCTCGGTACTCACTGGGGATATTTACTCAAAACTTTATCGATCAACAGACCGTACTTGTTAAGGATGAAATTGGTTTTGTCGTTGATATGCATGTCGATCCAATCCGCCATTGCATGGTACTCGGAATTAGTGATGCATTTAGTCTTCCCCGTCACCACGGAATCGGCCGCGCTATCATCAATCACCGGCCGAACATCGGTCTCCTCCTCCATCGCCGTTAAGTATGGAATGAACGCCTGTTGCGCGTGCCGTAAAATACCGAAGTGTCACGTTCAATGTTGTCGCGTGCGACGAAATAGAGAGAGAGAGAGAGAGAACAATACAACGGAAGTACCGAAATCACGCTAACAATTTGCAGACATTCGACTCGTCTATAACGTGGTACGTTGTTTTTACTTTCCGTCGGATGACAGCGAAACGGGTAAACAAACGAACAATTGGAATTGTGATACGCGTCGATTTGTAAACAATGTTCCGTGTGATATAGCTGCGCAGTGTGCCAGGGCAAATGGCGCGCTCCGTCCACGTTTTCCCGCGGGTTTTTTTGTAACTTCGATCCGCACGAGCGTTGGGCGACTGGTGTGTTTAGTGGGAGTGCGCCCGAGTGCTAGGGGTTCTTAGCACCTTCAAGCCCATATTTAGCAACCCCAATTCGTCATCTGTAACAATATTATTTTATTCTTAAATATCACATCGTCATTGTATGTGATTACATCTCAGGAAATGTTTAACATACGTAAATTATATTTTATTTTTGACATATCGAACAGTGGATGTGGTGTTTTTCGTAAGTATAATAAATAATAATACCATTACAGACAGATATATCTATAGAAATTAGAAAATAACCTTTTAATAATTGAGGTAGGTACCTAATTTAATTAAATCATCCGTATCATAGCTATAGAACAGCCCGCAGTGGCGTAACTATAAATTAGGGTCCCCGGGGCAGCATCAAGTTTTGGCCCCCATCTATTTTGTTCAGCAATATTTTTCATTTTATTATAGCTAATTTTATATTATACCTATGTAACATTTCTTGCAATATACCTACTTAAATATACTGATAAAGTAAAGTAAAAAATAATAGATATACTCGTAAGTACTTTAATAATAATATATAACATATTATTCTACTTACCAATATAATTTTTCAGCGCATATGAACATGTAAGATTACAAAATAAACTTGTTAGTTGTTGTACCGTATACACTTTACTATTATTGTGGTCTAAAATCACGATATTAGATAGAATTCTATCTATAACCGTGTCTAAAATATGTCTGATAATCATAACGATAACGAAGTCTTTTTGGAAATCCCCGTCGACCCAAAGACGAAGAATAATCATAAAATATAGCTGATTATTATCGTATTCAATTTTATTCGGTTATATTATTATAAACACATTACACATATTACATCTATGTTCTGTTTTAATATTTATATATTTTTTTTTTATGCATTTTTTTAATATTATCTAATAACAGTATTTCATAAATTTCAAAACAAAATTTTAAATTTTGTATACTTATACAAAAATCGAATAATTACAAAGGCCTTACGGGCCCCTCTAAGACGAGGGCCCCAGGGCATTGCCCCGCCTTGCCACCCCATAGTTACGCCACTGAGAACAGGGGTGGTGAACCTTTTTTAGGTCAAGTGCCAAAATTTAAAATCAAGTTTTTTGAAATATGCTTGCGCGTCCAAAAATAAAATTAATTTTCTAGGCAAAATGAAAAGAAAAAGCATGCAATAATTTACATACATTTTATTAGGTACACATTTATTTGTAAACTTTTATTTCGTTTATTAATGTGATTTCTGTGGTTGTTTTTTAGAAGATAACATTTTAATATCTGGAGTATAGTTGGTAGTTTTCAGTGAAACACAAGCAACACTAGTTTCATCGATTACTGTATATCTCTGCTTCGTTTTTATTAAATTCATTATGGAGAATAAACTTTCATAAGCATAAGTTAACGAAAAATTGTATACTATAGATTGAGTCACTTTTTTTAACGTATTAAATGTGTTAGGAAGCGAGTTCCAGACTGTAAGAATTTCAGTATCTGCATTTTTTACCACGTTTTCGGTTTTCTTGAAGACTTTATGTTCAATATGAGAATTCATACTTAGTATTCTCTCTTTAATATTAGATAAGTAAATTTGGCGTGCCACTGAAATTTGGTCAACGTGCCACTTCTGGCACGCGTGCCATAGGTTCGCCACCCCTGCTATAGAATATTAATTTTAAAAAATCTAATTACTATTATTGTTTTATAATACTCAAGTTGTCGATAGAAAGTATTTTATAGTGAACAAAAATGGTATGCATGAAAATAACAAAACCCTTATTTTGATTACTTTTTGAGTGTGTAAAGCATAACCTGGTTATAAACTGGTTTGTAAGGTACCCGGTATTGGTATTCTTGGCACTGCATTTTAGAGTTAGATACGCCTCTACTTGGGCCAATTCGTGTTGGTGTACTTGCCCATAAAGCATACTGCGTATAATAACTATTACTCCAATACTTCATACTCCATACTCCTAGTCCCTAGAGAAACCATTACTCTGTAATGTCTATCATGTAGTATTATAGAGTGTAGTAACCATTGCCCTACGGTACCTTCGGTACGGGGGTCGCAAAAATATCGAAAACATCGTTGAGATCGACGCGATGATAACATTATTGTAATCGTGTACCACCGCGTAGAACGTTTCCGACGAAGACCGGTCGAATAAATGATAACAGTAATATTGTATGGCTATTGTACCGACGACAAGACCGCGCATAATACGATAATGTTATTCGTTAATTACTCCGGCGTGCGCGTTACAATACCCATGCACCTCTGTACCTAAGTAAATATTATTTACAAAACGTGTCGGTAAAATGGTAAGCGTGTGAAAACACCCGTCGGCGACCCATGTCGTCAGCTTTCTATTGGGGCCGTACGTTTATAAATAATGTGTTATTGGGCAGCCGGTGTGCGATCGGCGACGACATTCGTGGCGTGCACATAATAATGTGTTCGGTGTGTACGTTTCACGTACCGGACTTATCGCGGAACCGCAGAGATCGTTACGAATCGACGTACGATTGGATTTTATAAACTTTTATCCCGCTAAAGAGCGTTGCGGGGTAGGGGACTACGTGTGCGTCGAACGGTCGCGGTCGTTAAAACACGATATGGCTCGCGCTGCCGACACACGTTCGATGGAAAAACAACAATAATAATGACGGCGTACGGCAACCGTCGCGAGTTATTACAACAGCCTTTCGTGTGCGCCCGGGTTCCACGGTGGTGAGCGCGCCGATGTGTACGCACAATTTAGAATACATTACGCCCATTACACACGCGGCACACACGAAACCGTACGCCGACCCTCGGGTATTAAAAACACAATAATAATACGCGGTATACGTGCGTTCGCGTTTGTCTATATAAATATATATATATATATATATATATATATATACACGCGGCGAGAGGAAAGTTGAACGTGATGCAGCGGCGGCGGCGGAAACCGGTTGTCGCCGCCTACCCGTGCGGCCGGTACCCAGCGCATTTCCCTTGCCTCCCGTCGCCCCATCGCGCGGCCATCGTTCGCCGACGTACCATAATGACATACCCGAAAAACGTACGTACATTATAATAATAATAATAATGATAATAAGTAATAATAATAATAATAATACCACGTACGAGCGAGGATTTACGAACACACACACGCACGCACATGTGGACGGTGTGCACGCACTGACACGCGAGCGCGCGCGCGCCGCCCCGAATCGTATGTGCTGCGTAAAAGTTGTACGCGGCCCGTGGGCACGTCGAGAAATTTTACACGCACCGCCGCCGTCGTACGCGTTTTGAGGTGGCCGCGAGCAGAGCACCGCAGCCGTCCGCGCACGGCACACCGTTGACTGCGCGCCAGTCGTACGTACACTTCCCGCTGTGCGCGCACTGTCCAACCGGCGTCCGTCCGTCCGTCCGTCGTCGTCGAAGTCGTTAGTCCGTGCGAAAATAGGTAAAAACACCATTTACTATTAAAGGGTATTTTGAGCAATATTATTACGGTACTCGTACACGGCGTACGTTGCAGCAGTCGTGGTCCCGATCGGATGGCACGACGAACACGACCGGTGTCCCGTCGTACAGAGTACCCTATACGTATATGCACCATAATAACGCTTGATACTAATAATTTGTAATCATTATAACAATATTGTTTGAATAATACGTCATTGTTTTGCCTATCGAAATAGATATTATACCCGAGGTTTGCAGTCGGCGGTGAATCATTTTCGAACGTCAACATTTCGAGTGAGTACCCAATAATTATTGCTCCGACATTGACTATAATTTGTATTACTGTTGTTAATATTTGAACAATAATACCTACTACCGCACACGCGTCGGTTATTGTACACGATTACGTATACGGTGACATTCAAGTGTTATTATTAGCGTGTGCGGTACATAGATAATATTGTATAGTACGTATATATATAGAAAGGTAACGCGTATAATATTAACGTATCGAGACTTTTGTAACGTCACTCGCGTATTGTCGTAACTGGAGTGTGCGACGCGCTCGAGTATGCACGTATTATGCATTATTAGTACGTACATAGAGTATTACACTATTACGTATACATATATAAATACGCGTATGCACACTCGTAAGCGAAACGGACCCGTTAACATATAGGTCGGAATTTTCTCTTTTCGCGCGATATAGGCACTCGCCTCCGACGACACGCGCCTGCGTGTAACGGATAGGTACGGCCGCCGCCGTTGCTGGTTTTCAGATATTCAAAAATAATTGTTGCACGCACCGCGTAGAGTATATTTTATGATGACGATTGTGCGGGCCACAGGTATTTAGGAAATATTCAGAATCGAAAATAATGTGTTTCGCCGCGGTACCGTTGAGAATATATTCGTCCCCGCGCCGCCGTCCGTAACCGTCGACGGTGCGTATCGTACGAGCACGCAACAGGTGTTGCAGGGTGTTTCTGCGGTGTTTTGTTCTTGTCTTCGCTCTTGTTGTCTCGCGCAGCCCATCACAACCCTACTTTGCCGGTACCCATCGTCGTTCGCGTACATATCAAACAATGCAACCGGATGCAGCCGCTATTGCCTTGACCGCATCGTTATAATATTATATCGTAGATATACTCGTATTATAACATTTTGATATTATAGGTTTACAGTCCACCGGGGCTACACCATGTGCGGCACCGTATAATAACGGTGAGCGTAGACGTACGCGTATTATGTGTGTATATAGGATACAGCTCGTAGCACGGAGGTATATTTATGTGTACATTTGTGGCTATAATAACATGTGTGTACAGGCCGAGTGCAGGTAACGTCCACCCGGTCAGAATGTGTACATGTATTATACCTACATGTGTGTACGCATATGTAAGTAGAAAACCGGCCGGCGGCGGCACTTTCACGTTAATGCGCTCGGGGGGCTGATGAGAGTAGTGGCGGCCGGTATTACGTTTTCGGATTCCCTACGCACATCCGGTCGCCGGTACGCGGTATTATTTACGGCGCACGCAAGAAATCGTCACCTCCCCTCGATCCCCGACAGACGGTCGTCGCGACGACGAAACTTCTGGAATAATAACGACGACGAAACACCTGTAGGAATAATAACGAATCGCGACCTCAGGTTGCACTCGGTGTACGTCTGACGTGTGCGCGCGTCTTATTAGTATTTAGTATACACGTACAAACCCAAGGCCTGGTTTGAATAAATAGAAACCCTGCGCATTGCTATTGACTTTGAAAAAAAAAATACATATATTTCCAAAAGCTTGTTAAAAGTTTAATATGTAACTGTATAATATAGTTTAATTACGATACGCATTTTTTTTTTCTCGGAACGGGAATAGATCGTGGTCCACGAATAATTTGAGGGCTCAGGGCTTGTGCACCTCATGCGCGTGCGTAAATTAGGGTCTGATGTACGTAAGTATACGAGTGTTATCACCGCAGTGACCGTGACATTGTGCCGCGCGTTTGGTATGCCGGCCGCGTATCCGGTTGGAGGTCATGACGATCGTGACCGCGGGAGAGAGTGGACACAGCCGCACAATATAGCTGCTTCTGCTGCACCGCGAGCTACCTACCTGCTGGCTACTAATAGCTGCAACGTCGTCCCCGCGCGCGCGCGCATAATATAATGTAAGCGTGTAATACGATATTCGTAGGCACACGCTCAAATGGTCACGTGACGTATACACGCTGTTCGAACTTCGAGGTGACGCCGCGGTGCCCGGAGCCCGATCAAAGGCACCGAACGGGTTTATGTCGACACGATTCGAGGGGCGACTATAAATAACGTCCTTTGGACCGTCTCCGCGGTCCGAAATAATGTACCGCGATCACGCGACGGTGTACGGACATGGTGCTCGTGTAAAAGTCGCATGACGATAACCCACTCGTCTGGTTTATCGGTGATTACCATCGTATAATACCATACGTACACACTTTTTAGAACACGGGTACGCTTTAAACTGTTACACTCTCACTTTTCGTCATATACATACGCGTACATGTAGGTTACAACTTTTACTCTTTTAAAGTTCTTTGTACACTCGGATTCGATCCATCTATTGTCAAGTATTGTAAAACTTTTACTAAATATTGGGAAAAAAAACAAAAATTGACAATAATTAATAGTAGAACGCGGTCAACGAGCGTGTTTTCTTGAAAGTATATACAAGCGTATACTATAATATGCGGAGACAAGAGAGTTATTTTTATGTCTCCGCTTTGTTCATATTCATAGTTTCTCGTAATTTTTATGAGTTAAAAGTTATCTCATTTCCTTACAGTTTCTCAAAGGAAAATAATATATATTTAATTTAGAACAAACACTCGAGTCTTATAAATTTAATTTCATATCCGAACAGAAATTCAACGATTTACGAATAAAATGTTTTGCCCCTTTAATTTATCATCTATACTCGTCCCGAAAAAAAAGCTTCTCTCATAGTCGAGATACCTCGAACTCCATAAATTAAGATGCGTCGTACTAATGAACAAAAATAAAAATTCCGAGACAGGGCCAGCCGCCTCGCCCTCCTCTGCCCTCCTGTCATTCGGAAATCCATCACCCCACCCTAGAGCGTTTTTATATATTTTCCTCGAGAAGAGCATCGTGTCGGTTGAGGGTACATAATGTCACGTGTCTCCACATTCCTATATAATATTCCCATCACAACGACGCGTGTGTGTGCGTTCACGTTGATGTCGAGACGTGTTTAGCTTTTTAAACCAAACCCTGGTACGAGTGTATACAATATTAGTACAGTAAAACCTCTCTATAACGGACCCTCTATTAAACGGAATCCTCCTTATAACGGAAAATGTCAATAGTCCCAGTGCAAATAATATATAAAATTGACCTCTCTAAGACGGAACCTCTACTAAACGGAAACGGACAATTTTCGTAATCAAATTAGTAAAAATACTCTGTTTTAAACGGAAAATAAAATTATTTAAAGTAAAATTACAGGTTTTCCTGAAAAATAATTTGACAGTATTGCTTCACGATTGTTATATTGGCTTGTTAATTACATACCTTCTAATGAGCATGTGTAAAAAATATTAGATAACCAATATACGTAATTTTGTAAATATGAACAGCACAGTCGTCTTTTTAAGTAAAATGTTATTTTTAGTTCTTTAGTATTTTATACAAACACCTTTTAATATTAAGTCATACATTATAATCTTAATGTATAAATTTAAGTTGTACGAAATCCTATCTAGAAGTACATATTTGCCTAAAATATAATTTTTTAACACATATATACATACATACAGTCTTGAAACTTAATTTTTTTTTCTACCTCTTTATGGCGGAAAACTCTTTATAACGGAAAAATGTTTGGTCCCAAACGATTCCGTTATAGAGAGGTTTTACTGTATATTATACTGCATTTGCTCATCTCGCACGCGTGAGACCGATACGCGCATTTGTGTTTAATGTTATGTATCGTATGCGCACACGATACGCCGAGATTGTAAAAGTAGGCAAAGATGGTAGCCGTACCCGGCAGACAGGTTCTCTCTTTCCCGGCGCACCCACGACACGTCTAATAAACTGCATTCTTCGAGAGAAACACAATGTGACGCGGTGTAAGCAGCATCATAATATCTCCGTGGCTCGCGAGTTTATTTTTGATAAATGCTTTCATCGAATTGACTGATCAGCGCGCATTCGTTAATTCACCGGGGTCTGCAATCGTCGAACAGTCGGTTCTATATGGTTTACATACAATATACTAATATTTATTTCAACCGCAGCAGTTGTGTGTACACAGATAATAAAACGATTCGTTTTTAATTACTGTATTTTCGTAGTCATGTTCTCGTACGTTGCATACACGCCTATCAGTGTCCTGACGATTTTTCTTACAGATCCCGTGTTAAATTCGTATAATGTGGTGGCCCCGGCCACGATGGAAGTGTGATTTGTTCACCTATTGTACACTACTGTTATTCGTCACGATCACGTCAACGTCAAACGCAGTTATGGCCGACGAAGGGCAACATTGCGGTGGAGCTAATATGTCCGCTGTGGTATGGACGACGGCCCTTTGCACAATGCTGTTGGTGTTGATGGTCATTGCGATTTATTTCATATACTGCCGAAGAAGAGAAAACGACTGGTCATCCTTATGGTGGAAAAGCAACTCAGGTACGTAACGTATATCTAAATTATAACAATTGCCTAAACGCCTTTACGAATGTATTATGTATACGAACTAATCGAATTATAATAACATATACTCGTATGCTATAATATATTTGTTAAATGTTAATAAAACATTTATATCGTTCTAACAGACAAAAACCTTGTACTGCAAACGTCGCTTCCGGAGAAGGACCTGCAGCAACAGAAAATAGGTGGCACCGATAACCCGGCATTTTTAGCTGACACTTATGTCGGTGAACGTGTAACGGGCACAGGATTGACCAAGATTGTGCGTCTGCCGCAGTTGACTCTAAACGACGGGTCGCTGGGAATTGAACTGTCGGCTAAAGAAGACGACGACAATCAAACATACGTGTGTAAACACAGCGACGGATCAAAAGGTAAAATCAACTGTAGAAAAACCTTTTTGAGCGGTGTTCGATTGGATTTAAATAATTAAATGTACGGTCGAGCACTTTTAACAATGGTTTAACAGGCAATATTCGTTTTTATAGTAAAATAGTAAAATATTTGCCAACAGTTGGTGAGCGTGAAATATAAAGCATAGTGTCATATAATGGATATTGGATATCAATGATTGATATTTAATATGCTTACATAAATATGTAGAAAATTTAACTTGTATAAAAATGTATAATAAGCCCAAGTTAAATTTATAAAAATAATATCTACGCATATAATGACTTATATTATCAGCTATTATAAGTATAATATATATTTTATTGTGTTCACTGTTCATTGTTTTAAACGAAATCGTATTGCTTGTTTGTTCTACCGTTCTACGTATAATGTATAAATAATTATTAATTATTGCACTTTTACCTTTACCGTATCTTAAATCGACACAATTTTTTGATAAAAACTTTGATAATTTATGGAAAAATATATTTTAATCGAAAACCGCGATTAGGATTGGTCACAATTGTTTAACATTCGCTCGATACGCTTTCTTGGCATCACATAGCTATGCTTCACAATAACGACATAATATACCTCTATTAATTGTAAAAATACGACCACATGATTGAACGGTTCATGGATCATTTTTGTTATTAGGTGGAATTATACTTTCAAATGTGTGTAATGTACCTAAATAATTTACACATTTTTCTGAAAAAATTTAACGAGCAAAAAACGACACTACATACGTTTGAATGTTCGATAATTCATAATCATAATATTAAAACATATAACTACAATTTGCAATACTACTGAGTATTGATGCAAAAATTGCATCAAATATTATATTAGATATAATTATATGTGTATACTGTACCTACGTACTATATAGTTATACATGTCATTAAAAAAAAAAAACGTAATTATCTTAAAATCATTAATGAGGTCTGATGCCTGATGCTCCTCTATAAATTTAATTAAAAATATTGTTTCCATGAATATTTAAGTACAAATATCTGATTTATAGAGCGGGTGAAAATAAAAACCATTAAAAAAGTAAAAGCTGAATCAAAATTGAAGTGATTTCGTAAACAAGTATTACCTAATCATTATACCTACCTTTATTAGTAATTACATTATAAAAGTAAAATTACGTTTACAATTTTTCAATTCCAACTAATTTCGAATATTTTCTATCACATATTAACATATATTACATAATATAAATAATAAAAGAACATACTTTATACATGCATTTATTAATTCTACTGCCAGTTCTATAATTTATGTATGATATTCTAAAATTAATTGAATTGTAATGAGAATTCTTCGTTAACATTTATAATGACTGTGTTCGTAGCAATAAATCATTTTAAATTAATAGTCATTGATTGTAATAAACAGCAGATGACTTATAAGACTTATTAACTTCTTTAAATACATTGTTTATCGGATAGTATAATTAATAAGCAGTTAAAATCATCTTTTGCAGACATATTCTTCTAAAATGACATAACAATTATAAAACAAAATTATTAATGTTTATTTAATTATTATGTTCGCGTGATATAAAATCGTTAATCATTGACTTTGAAATACTTTTGAAGGAGTTGTAATTATATAATATGCTTCGTTTCAAAATATCATATAATTTTTAAGGAAAATTGACTATAAAATATTATTATATTCGAAAAATTTTCAGTATTTCAATTTTAATCACAAAAGTAAAGTTTTAAGTGTTGGTTTATTATACGTTTATTGATGTTATATACTTATATAGGTTTCAAAACTAAATAGAAAATATTCGATATACCTAGTAGCATATCCTACAGACATAAAATGTGTAAATAACTTAACTGTACCTAGTAAAACAATAATTAAAAATATATTTATAATTTCATGTTTCGAATAGCATCCATACTGGCCAGTTATTATACGTCTGTACATTAATCTATAATTATACTACGAAATGAATAAATTATACGCTTATATGTTATGATTAAAAAAAAACTAATTTCACTTATAAATACTAATAAATAATATTAAATATGAAAGTGCGTATAGATAAAACATAGAAAAAACGCATTGTTATTTTTCTCGGTTCGACAAAGATATAATAATGTAGATTTCTGCACAAATGTTTGACTGAAAGTCTAAGTACCAAAAAAGAAAGAAGAAAAACGCACTAAAACATGGTTGATCAGCGATGACAATCGTGTGCAGTATTATTATTAGGCGTGCGTGGATAATATTATGATAAGTAATATTTCGTTATTTGTGCTTTGTGTATATTATAGGCCGGCTGGTGGCTTTGCGGTTGGTGTTCGATAAAGGGCAACAGCAGCAGCAGCAGCAGCAGCAGCAGAGCGGTTCGCCTTCCGATCTGAGCCGGGCCCTGGTCGAACTGAGTCGCAAATACGGCTTGCAAGTCGAACTGGAAACTGAAGGAGCCGCCTCGGTGCCGCAGCCGACTGTGGCGGGCGAAAAGAGCGACGAGGCGGTCAAGTGCGCGAAACCGAACCTGTTGTCGGCGGTCCGGGGCAAGGCGCAACGTCTGTGGCACCAGGGACAGGTAGTGTTCAAAGGCGGTGACCGCGTGGACGCGGACAACAAGATCGGCGATGGCGACCTGGAAAGCGCCGAGAACGGTCGCGCGGCCGCAGTCGCCTCGCCGACGCAAAGGTCCTCGTGCACGGTAACGACCGTTGACGAGACCACGACCGCGGTTCAGCAGGCGGCCGCCCCTCGGAACGGCAACGGATCGTTACGATACCGCACGCTGGAATACGGAGCTTCGCCCGCAGACGCCGCAGCGCACTCGTCTCCAGACAGTAGCGTACAATATTGTTCGGTCAACGTGCCGGATCCTGTTGCGGTGGCTTCGGTGTCCGCGGTGATGGCGGCAGCGGCGGTGACGGACGTGGAAGTGACGGCGACAGCTTCGGACCGGGACGCGATCGTGACCGTTTCGGAAAAAGACGCGACGTCGACGGTTCCGGAACCGCAAGACGCATCGGAGTCCACTTCGGATAAACATGTAACCGTGACCGCTTCGGATGCGGACGCGGTGGTCGGCGGCGGCGATGACGACGATCAGATATCAGCGACTAAACCGAAGCATACGGCACCAGCTAAACCGAATCGCGACGAACCGAAGTATACGGCACCAGCTAAACCGAATCGCGACGAACCGAAACATACGGCATCAGCTAAACCGGATCGCGACGAACCCGAACGTACGGCACCAACTAAACCGGACCGCGACGAACCCGAACGTACGGCACCAACTAAACCGGACCGCGACGAACCAAAAATTACTACACCAGAGAAACCGAATCCCGAAAAACCGAAACATACAGCGGCCAACCCTCCACCGCCGCCACCCCGCAAGTACAGCGCGCCACTCGCACCGGCGGTCGAGGCCGTTCCGCGTTCTACTGCTGCTCCTGTTGCTACCGTTATCGCTACGGATACCGCGGAAACTGGTGCACTACAACGGTCGCCTACTGCTTTGGATGCAAGTCCCGCGCTCCCGACCAAAGCTCCGCCTCAGACTATGAGCGAAATACGAATGAACGACGACTATTACTGGTGTACCACGACCTCGATGGCGCCACCACCAATGTTGACGTTTGGTAAAAAGCCGTCCGTGACAGGTAGTGCAGCTGAAACAACAAATCGTGAAGGATACGCGGCTGCCCCTGGTGCAACAGTCGACGAGAAAAGTGCGGCGGCAGACGAGAAAAGCGCAACGGTAGACGAGAAAAACGCAACGGTAGACGAGAAAAGCGCAACGGTAGACGAGAAAAATGCAACGGTAGACGAGAAAAATGCTGCCGTGGTGACAGTGGACGATGTGGTACGGGACGTAATAGTGAGCGGTGGCACCACGACCAGCATCGAAGACGCGTCGTTGCCGTCGTTTTCGTCCGACGAAGACGAGGACGACGACGAAAACGGTGTTTTTGCAGACAATAAGGCGCAATCCCCGGCCAATACGACTGACGCGGTCGAACCGCAGAACGGCAGCGGTGGTAAATCGTGTAACGGAGAGGTCAGCGTCAGCAGCGGCTGTAAAGACGTCGCCGTTGCAAAGGCCGACTGCGACGCAGGGCCCGCCGCGGCGGAATTGAAATCGCCCACAAGATTGCCAACCCTTAGGCTGTCCCTGTCCTCACCGCTGTCATCCACCGCCACCACGTCCTATTGCTCTTCGTCGGCTTCGTCCACGTCCTCCACGTCCACGTCGTCGTCCCCTACGAACAACGGCAGTAGCAACAACAACTCGCCAATCGTGTCGAAAATACCGGTGCGACGGCAATCAGCCGGCAGCAGCATCGGCACCGCGGTAATTTCCTCGCCAATGGCCCACGGCACCGTCAAAAAATCTATACCCTTGCCGCTGTCTAGGAGCGGTTCCCGGTTAGCAATGTGGTCCTCGGCCAATTGATAATTTTCGGCCCGCAAAATAATTTTATTCGCATTGTAGGTATTACTATTTATAGGTATCAATAGTGTTTTAAACACATTAATTATTATTACAATACTATATTATTATTATTATTTTTATTATTATGTGAAAATTAAAATATATTTTTTTATTATTATTATTTATTTTAAATGTATTATCTGTGTATAATATAAACTATACTTTGTTTGCGAGTTATAATACATTTCATACATAGACGTTTAGATGTATAATATATATGTCTATGGTTTCATCATTGTGTATTACAGACGACATATATTTTATTCAATCTGTGATTGTATTTGTACATTGTAATAAATTGTCCTCCATTGGAATTTCGATTGAAAATAAAATAAATGTAATATTACGCTATTATTTATTAGTTGTTTATTATAATTACTGGCAGGTCTGGTATTTTGGTGCATCTGTCCATCATATACTTTTTTAAATGAGATGATCGGTTATTACTTATTAGTTATTAGTTATTACTTATTACTGTAGGGCAGAGGACTTGTAGTATTTGCATATTTGTTTTGCACAGTCACAAAAATAGCAGAGTGCGAAACAAATACGTTTCATGCTTCCACAAAGCTAGTTTTGAAATTTTATTGTGCATATAAATGCATATTTTGCGTTTTTTTTGGTTCTTAGGGCATATATTACACTTTTATACGCTATTTTATACTTTTTGAGACATATTTAACTTAAATCGATTTTTTCCACAGTGACATTTTTATTTCAAACAATACAGTCAAAATGTTTGAATAAAAATGTATTTATTTTTAATTTTTGTCGTATAAGTATAATATGGTTTTTGATTGTGCTGGCCGCTGGGGCACACATTTTTCCTAAAAGCGATAACGATCTAACGTAAGCTATACCCACGACATCACCACTACAGACATGTACGCACAATGCAGGCTTTTATTCGATTAGGATTTATTTATATACACGACAAGAATCAATATTTTAGTATTTTTAATCTCAGTCAGTTCTGCGGAATGTACATTCGTGTTATCGTGCCGACTTATTAGCCGTATTATAAATTAATTTGAACATTTTAATTTGTAATAAAATGCCGAAAGTTAAACAGCATTTGAGTAACCGACGGTTAAATTGTTTTTGTGTCTGAGTTTGGTGCCTGTACATTTTCGACCGATGGTAAAGTCCTGTACTGTAACTATTGTGTCGTTAAAGTAGGGAGTGAAAAACGGTTTAATGTTACGCAACACATTAATACAGTTAAACACAAAAATTCCGTCAAACCTAAAGAAAAAAGGCTAAAAAAAATGTTAAGTGCATAAGTGCTTGCATATTTAGAGCTTTTTTAGAGCTACAAGTCCTCTGCCCTAGTTATTAGGTATTACTAAATTTCGGACATGGTAGGCATTTGCTTTTTTTCTGTTAGTCAAAACAAAGATTTCAACTATAAATTGTATTTATGCTACGTAGAATAAAATAAATGACATTTAATTTTTCATTAAATCAAATTAAATTTTTTTTAATGGTTTTTTTTTTTGGTTTTTTTTACTTTTAAGTCGTAAACATTTTAAAAAATTCTTCTCGATCTACGAATTTGAAATATTAATTTTTATGTCATTAACAATTTTTAAATGTTTTAGTTTTTTTGGTATTTTTTTATTATAGTTATTTTTATTTATTCTTCAAAAAAATATAATACGCCTCACTGAACATGTTTGTATTAAATTAATAATTAGAAATTAGAACTTTTAAGGTATTGTGATCTTCATTAATTATTATATTATTATTATAAATCGCTATGACGCTATGTATATTAAATAATAGGTTAGAATAAAACCAACTCGATTATAGTGTGGGATTTTTAAAAAAAAATTAGATGATAACAGTAAGAATTTTTGATGCTTACTATAGTTTTTCGGTGCTTTATTGGTTCTTTTTAGAGTTATAAAATCCTTACTATACCATTAACCGGTATCGTGTCGTG
This sequence comes from Periphyllus acericola, assembly GCA_949715065.1. NCBI lineage: Eukaryota > Metazoa > Arthropoda > Insecta > Hemiptera > Aphididae > Periphyllus > Periphyllus acericola. The sequence continues at coordinate 57,059,160 of OX454264.1, forward strand.
CCGCATAACCATTGGTTAGTGATTGCGCGCGCGAAACAACCACCGCGACAGGACAACAACATAATATTGTACTATTGATTCGCCCGTCTCCGGGTGGAGGCATCACGGTCGACCGCTTAACCGCTGATGCACGCCACCGCCACACTATCAGCGGACCTCCACCCGTTTCCACCACCACCACCGCCGGATTCGTATCTCGCGCCCGTGAACGCAGCACACACACTCGTTAAACAACAACAACCAACTATATTTACTGCACTCTGCAGCAGCATCAGAGTTGTTATCGGATGATATTGAGTACATTTACGACAATAAATAGTACGTACCGCCGTTTCGCGTTTGATGCCGTCGCGCGTGTGTTGCATGCACGTTTCTTAATCGCCGCTACGTGTATCACAGCACCGTCCTTCGTGTTTAGCGTTAATGTTTTAACGTACCGCGGTTTGACATGTGCGCGCGTGTCGTCCAGTAACGTTGTCGACCGTTTCGACGTCGGGGTCGGTTTTCCCGTTGTTGTGATGCGTTTTCGCACTTGCGTCGTGTCCGTCCCGCAGCCGCCGTAGTTAGTTCGCCGCCGCCGCCGCCGCACAGGGGAAAACGCGCAACGGACGCCGTGATACCGTGAGTAGTGACACCGCCGTCCGTCCGATACCCTCGTGTCACGTTCCGCCGGCTTGACGTTCTTGCGCTCGCCTTGTCGTTCACGCGGTTACCGCTTTTGTAGAAATGCCATAGGACCCCCCCCCCCCGTCGGAGCGCCACCGATCAAATAGAACCCGTCGGCCGTTCGAACAGTATGAGCGGCAACACCAACACGGCGCCGGCCACTGCTCCCAGCGTCACCTCGGCCGTGGCCGAACTCTTGCTGTCGCCCGCTCGCCCGCAGGCCGTCGCTAACAATGCGAAAACCGCCGGGTTGGTCCACAGTGGTAATCACCGAGCGCCGCCGTCGCAACACTGCCGCATTGGTAGCAATGTCATACATCACCAATATTCTCCTATTATCCTACCGCCGCCGCCGCCGACGACGTTGTTGATCCCGGGTACTACCCCGACCAATCCGTTATTGCCCACATCACCTCAGCTAATGCTATCGACGGCTACAACTACAACCCCGGGAGTTATATCACATTTTCAACCGCATGGCAACGGAACTCATCAATTAGTTACTGCTTCCACCGTACCTGTGTCTGCCACTCTCCCAGTCATGCCCACTTCAAACATTACTTCTGCTGGTATGGCTTTGAGTCCTTTTGGAATTTTACCCCATGAGCGAGTAGTACCAAATCATACTCATCATCATCGCCACCAGCCCAGAAAAATTATGTGTTCTCCGTTACCTAAAACGCTTATGGATCCCAGTGGTTCTAATAACCCCCAAATATTGACTACACCAACTATCCATTCCCAACGTTTTTATATTGATCCACCATGTCATCTAAGTAACAAAATAAAACAGTACGAGAGCGTCCAGCAAGAACATATTAGAATCAAAAATGTGAATAGTGTCCCAGATAAAAGTCTACCAGTAGTATCCTGTGCATATAGTTTACAATCATATGAGCAACGTTACCAGCCAAGAACTCCACCGCAACAAGTCGGTTACTTATCAGTGATTACTCGTACAGCAGTAACAACAACAAACACTGTTGTTATGAACGATGTAGCACCGTCAAACAGCAATTATTACCCAGCCCAGCCTACACCTTCACAGTCAAAAACATCTGTTAATCAAGATAGGCAGTATTATAATTTTGATAGTACAGTCTCTGCAAGCCAAACGCCCCAACAGCAATTAGACAATATTTTATTAATGGGAACTCCAGTTCAACGTGGCGATCCTATGCATATTGTTAAAAACTTACATTCTATGCAGACAGACATTGATTGTTATGGTGTTAAAAAAATGATCGAACAACAACCTAGGTTGGCTACCGATAATTGTAAAACTATTGGATCCACTGGTCTGTTAAGTAATGGTGGTAAAACAATAATTGATCATCAGCACCAACATCTTCAACAGTTGCCCAAATCTTCTGTGATCGACCCATCATCAACATACAATGGTCAATATTTCATTAAACGCCAGCCACCTCCTGCACATCTTCATCAGCATCAAAATCAATCACATTTACCACAACATATAGTTACTGGTAATACTAAAATTTTGCCTTCGCCCACCTCTTTATCTGTTTTATCTGCCAATGGAAACACACCTTTGGATGTACAACAGTACCAACGTAATCTACATTGGAATTTAAATCAAAAGCCACCGGCAGTATCGACTTCATCTTGTTTTTCAGGAAATATTTCTACAGGGGTATTTCATCAGCCGTCATCGCAACATCAGCAATTCAACATTGTACCTTCAACATTCAACGTACAACCATCAACATCAAGCACTCATCAACATCAACAGCAGATGTCACAACCAGCTCATCCTAATAATTTCAATGTATCGTCAATAAATCCTACATATTATAATCCTGTAACTACAATCGCGTCGACTGTTGTCACTTCTGTAGCAACTACAAATTCATCGCTAACATCGTGTAGTCGACCACAGACTAATAATCAGCTACAATATTCCTACAAATTGTCAGACCTCACTAATAATTTACATTTACATTTTGTAGCAAATGATTGCAGTACATCACCAACTGCAACATCTCATCCTCGTGTTATCGTTCCCGACATTGAAAAAGAGTTGAGTCATCTTATTGATAACTCCACTACTATTCATAATGTTGCAGTTAAACCATTTAAACCTACCAACCAAAAACCTTCATTTTTAGATAGTTATATCAAATTTTTACGTGATGGGGGTAGCTCCACAACAATTGAAAAAAAAGAAATATGTTATGTTTTACCAAAAAAGTTAATATCTTCTCCATCATGTTCAACACCAAAACCTATGTCCAAACCGTACATACCATTGCAAAAAACAAAGGCAATAGCAGTAAGTGTAGGTGAATTGTCAACTCCCAATGGTTCTAGTGAAGACTGTAAAAAGATTAGTAATGTTACTACAACAACAGATGATGATCCCCGGTATTTTCCATTACCTAAGTTATCAACATCAATAGCTCAAAATAGTGATGATGAAAGTGATGGTAGTAATGGTGGTAATAGTTGGTTGTCACCTGATGATGATCGAGATCAGTGGTGGATACCGTCATCAAAAGGATCAATCAATTCTGCAACATCGGTAATAAAAAATAAAATGGATAAAGGAAATAAAAAAAAAAAAAACAGTGGGGAATTGAAAAAAAGATCTACTAATTCCACTAAAGCAAATAAAAAGCAAAGTATGTAAAAGTAATAAATTACTGTAGTGAAACTTCTTTTTTTATTTGTATTTGTCTAATATTTACTTTTTTATTCAGAAACAGAGCATATTCAACAGCCTAGAAGGCAATTGTCCCAACGAATAGCGAAAGAGAAAACTCAAAAGTTACTTAGCACTGTAGATGATGCAACGGATGAAGATGATGATTTGTTGTCTGAGCCTGATTCGGATGCTGACCCTGCTTGGATACCACACAGTGATGATAATGATGCCTCTAAAAATTATAATTCAGTCTCAAATCGCCGTAGTTTTAGTCATAAAAAGTTTTCGAAAAATAAATTTTCAAAGAATGAACAGCCACCACCTGCCTCATCATCAATCAATAATAATAATAATGATCAATCTGATGATTCAAATGTGTCATTTTTTAAGGTGTTATTATTATAAGAAATGACTGGGTTTTTTTTAAATTTTTATTCATTTTATAGTCCGGTACATTTGTTGCACTAAAGAGTCAATTTTCGGATAATGTCACTCCTCAACAATTGTGGCGAGTTGATGGAAAATCATTGTTACAAAAATATAAACGGTGTAATGAAGATAATGTGTATAAGAGTGTATCTACTGTAAGTAATTAAATACAGAAATGTAACTAACTAATAATAATGTTGCTAATAATAACAATGCTCGTTATAGTGTATCCTATAATAATAATGTAATCTATTACAGTACACCGGCTGGAATCCATCAAATTACAGTCTGTACCGTCAAGTTAATATCCAATTTGTTCCTACATACAATAGTTTGAAGATCGTTCAAAAGAAGTCCTCTTCTAATATTTTGGTACAGTTACTAAGTGATGACGACAGCAAATCCATAAAAAATAATTCCGTAGTTAACACTAAAGTTGGTTCATCAAGTTGCAATCCTAAATCTAAATCAAAAACTGATGCCTTCCATTCTGTTTCAACTATAAACTGTGCTGATTCTGACAATGATGAAATTAAGATGCTACGTGCCAAATTTGATGTGTATATTCAATCTTTAGCATCTCAAGCATTGGACCCAAATTTTCTGATAGAAATTTATCGTGAAAATGGTAAGAGTCATAGTTATCTGTAAACATTAAGTACTCATTGTAATAATTTTTTTCAATCTAGATGAATACTTTTTAAGCAATATCCATGCTATTGAAAAAGTTACACAAACTTTGATAGAAGCCGTACATTCTGCCATTATTAGAGATTCAGTAACTGATTTGTCTAAAGTGGAAAATATACGTACATTGATAAAGAGATATCCAACTATGGATATGTATTCAACAGATGAAATCTCAGTTCATAATAGTCAACAGCGTTGCATAGTATGTGGCTATCTTGGATTTGTGGATAGAATACTAACATATATTGAAATATCATTATCTGGTACGGAGTACAATAATCAGACATTAAAAAATGCTGAAAATAACAGGCCATTTTCTAAGGTGATAATCATAACAATTAAGTTATTCATTTTATACATTAGTTACTAAATATATACTGTGTTTTACCATGTAATAAATAAAATTCAGAATCTTATCACAAAGTATGCATACATTTCTCTGGTAGGTATAATTTGTAATATTCATGGTTACAGGTTAATCACCCTTCTCTATATACATGCTTATGGTTTTCTTAAAATTTAAATGTTACGTATTAATTTAGTTATATTTTCATTTGTTGTAAAAAATTTTAGATTATGCCTCCCAAGCGGGTTCACTGCTGTTCTGATGCACGATGTTCTGAAAAGATCATTATCTTGCATAGGCTTGAACATCTTAAGTATCAAATTTACAATGAATGTTGCAAACGTGTGACTACTGAAAATAATAAAAAAAAAAAATTAACACAAGACAAGACTACTGTTCTTAACCGGGTGTTAACCGATGAAAAATGGATTGAAAATGTACCATATTATATTTTGTCCTAATATTAATATGAATATTTAATGTAAATATTATTTTTATAGTTGTTTCAGATCGTATGTAACACATGGGACCGAGCCAAGAGGTTAATTTCAAACAGTTAATAAGTTCTGCTCTGTTTATTTTATTGACATAATTATTGTATGTATACGATATTTTAAAAAATATTCACCATGATATACTATTGAAATAACCATGGTTGTCATATCATATTACCAATTACTTTTGTTAAGAGTTTAGTGCCTTTATCCTTTAAAACTATTGCCATTATTAAATTTTGTATTATACTCAAATTTGCCAGCCAAGGCTTCTTTGTACTTTTGTAATTTTATTTTTTTTATGCTATTTATATTTGTTATTTGTTGTCATAAACAATCATTATGTTATCATCACATTAATAAATATTATATACATGGAATATCATTATAAATGTTATCACCGAAGTCCGTCTACTTATGCTAACATAGATGTAACTAATAAAGTCTAACATTTACCGATCGTTATTAATTAAATTTTATCGTGTTTACTTTTTCTGGGATTTTATAAAAATTAATAAATAAAATATGTAATATACATATTGAATCAGTTATAACTAAATTATTAAATTTGAATGTGATTGTTTTGTACATCAAAGAGGCCTATTTAAAAATATAATAAATTAAAAATTTTAATTACTTATAATTGTAGCTATGAGAGTGATTTGTTTAATTGTAAATGTACAGAGTGCATGGATGGCACCCATTGGGAGAGGGCAAGACAGAGCACTTCCCCCCTGAAGAAATAATAGGAACTTGTAAACTAATAAATATTATTATTAATATTATGATATGATTATTAAGTATAATTTATAAACGCAATCCCCCTCTAAAACTTTATCTATAGGTGCCCATACTATGTACTATTGGTGCTGTAGTATTAATTAATTAGTTTATTTTTATGTACTTATGTTATATTTTTAATATAAGTAATTTTATGGTTTTTTATTACACCTCTTAACTTATTTCCTTACAAATAATTATACTGACTGATATGTATTTATTCAGGACTATATATTGTCTATTAATGATTAGTAAATGCTAGTTAAACCTTATTTTTGGTATTTTGAATAAATCTTTGTTGAAAAGTAAATGGACTTCAATGCTAACACATAAATAATAAATATATTTTTTATAGGTATAAGTAAATGTATTTATAAAAGCTGAACTGTATTTTTCATAACATAATATTCAAGTAACATGACTATTTAAATATATAAAAGCCAAGAAGTAATTTTTGTACTGTAAGACTATTTTGATTATGTTATTCAACCAATTATACTCCAAAATTTTACTTTTCACTGTAAAAAAATGCTTTTACTAAACAAGTAAAAAATATGTTGAAAATTACTACTATAGTATGTTTCACAGCAACTGCGACTCAACGCTAACGCTCCTCGTGGCTGTTTTGTCTCAAATCAGGGGTTTTCAATCTAGGAAAGAAAATTAAAAGCGCGCGTTTTTTCAAAACAAATAGTAAGATCATAAATGTAATTTTTTTTTTCATTGTTTTATAGTTTTAAGTTGTTTTAAAACAATTAAGTGTAATATTAAATATGATTTGTTGATTATCTAGTTTCATAAATGTATGATTTGAAAAAGTTTAAAATATTCGTTATCAATCTTAATTTGCCGCGCATTATAACGTGCTAGTTTTGGAAACCATAATGAAAAAACACCACGAGGATCGTTAGCGTTGAGTCGCAGTTGCTGTGAAATATACTATAATAATTTAAAAACTAGTACCAATGTATGGTGAAAATATTTTCAACCCAATGCATTGCCAGAAAAATAAAAGTACAACAATTAATTTAGAACACAATCACTCAATCGCAATCATCTTTGTTTAGTGTTTAGTACTCACACCTTTTTGTAAGAATACTTCATGTAATGTACTTACCTATACTATTACAGCAAACCAAGCTATTTGTCCACAACAGTTATGCTATATAATTTATAGTTATACAGCATCTTAGTTTTCTATATCATAATTTCAAGACACCTACTGTGGGTCTCTTCGATTTTGTTTTTGCTTCAAAACAGCATTTTTTCTTCATATGGATCCATGTTAAAATGAAACTGTAAAATTAATGTAAATTACAATGAATGGAAATCATGTGAGATATAGGTAGAGCTTTAGTGTTTTATGGAATTTCAATGATTTTATCCTACTAACTAAATAACACTAAATTACTACTCATTAGCCTATTCGAATAGAGATGTGCACATTGGCAGATAGCCGGGGGGGAGGGGGGCTTAGCCCTAATAATTCTAGTCTAGACTCCCAAAAGTTATCGCCGAATCTGAAATTATGAAAAATTTACAAAAAGCTTGTTTTTTGTACATTTGTTTGTGATAAACAAAGTACATAGTACCATAAATGTCATGACTTATGAGGAACATGGCAAGACCAGAGTCGTTATGTTTAAAACAGTTTTTTATCTCATTGAATGGAAAAAACATTATTACAAAGATTAAGAATAGTAACAAGCCTAAAACACCGTTCTCGTTTGTTCATTTCAATGTAGTGTTTTTTTCATTCGACCAACAATTGGAGCCATTTCCATGTTGGTTTCCTAAAACTACTACTCCTTCAAACTCATACCAAATGTCATATTTCTTACGCCCAGTTATATAAGCCATAATTAATTTATAAAATATATAATATAAATAATATGTATATTATAAAATTATATAAATTAACGATATTTCATGCAGTATCTAATTACTAGATAATTTCTAATAAAAACTTAACGTTTTAAATTTAACTTTTAACAAATATTAAATTTACAATAGTGTAATATCAGTTATCAGCATTTCACTAAAATGTAGGTGGGTAGGCTGGTACACCAAAATCTGTGAGTACATTTATACATAATCTACTAGTAGATAACCGTGGTTAAAAATTATTAATTTATCATCCACCTCGGTTATCATTTTGTTGATGTCTAATGTCAATCTAACTAAGTCCATAATATTACAAACATATTGTTAATATAGGTAAAAATATATAATATATAAATTTTTTTTATGACACGATACTATTTTACAAATTCCATTATGTAATGGCATGTATCACGTATTTTTATTAAACTTCTCCAATGTATGAGTTATAAACGTTACATGGTATATTAGTTCATTAGTAATAAAAAATATAACGAACAATTTATTTTGTTTAAAACATTGTTTCAAACAGAAAAAAACCGTTTTTTTCCAAAATGAAAAAATACACCAACTCTATGCAAGACAAAAATACCACCTTAGGTATAAAGCATTAGTGATAATTAAAAGTACTATATAAGAGGTTTTGAGTTCTTGTTCTCTAGAATATTTTACTGAGATTTAGCAATCTGTACAACATTTTTCTATTAATATTAAAATTTACAATTTATATTCCATATCAAGCACGAGGTCTGTAATCTATTTTGTATTTTAAATAAGTGTTCGTGTTGTATCAATGTTTAAGTTTTTGTAAGTTTAGATTCTAAGAAAAAGAGAAAAGAGCCGTTCATCTTAATGATTTTGTATTAACTACCTCAACTTAGTGTAGCATCTAATTTAATTGAGTCAACTGTATCTGTAATTAATAATTACTATTACACGACTAATATTTATTATAAGATATTAGACACCATAACAGTAAATTTAAAAATATTTTCTCCATAAAGTTTAAAATTAGCTGTTTTTCTGGATAAAATATAAATGCATGTAATTTCAATATTATGAAAAAACATTAATATTCATTGGTCTCTATAAGTAGGGTTCTGATTTGAATGCAATATAATTAATAAAAACAGCATTTCAAATGTGAAAAAAGGCAAAAAAAACTATTAATTTTATATAAAAAAGTACTTACAAAAATGTGTAAAATATTAATATAAAACATATAATATAATAAATATTTACAACCTTATTAAAATAATGACATAAAATTTGATCCTTTATTTTAGAATAGGTTATGAATCAAAAATTAAGGGTGGTGCAGGAGACAAAGCTCTCCGTGGTATATATTCACAAAAAAAATTGTAGCTCCCCTAAAATTTTCAATGGATATCTGATGATGGGCGTGCACAAATATAATGGTCAGTTAATATTTAACAAATAATGTTCATAGTGATATTATTTTTATAACGTCTCTTGCCACTATACATTTTTTCGGGTGGGTATACAATACCGGTGAATGGCATACCTATAGCCTAATAGCCTAGGGGAGTGTCCGAATATGGGATAGTTTTTTTAAATTGTTAATTTAAGGTATAAAAAATAGTTTTTTCCTGCAAAATCATCATTATTTCTTTTAAGTATAACATATACTGATTAGTACTTATGAATTTTATAGTTTAAAGTAGCTCATTTACAATTTTATTTGAAATAATACAAAAACCAATAATGTTCACTATTTTGAAATTAGTTCCTAATATGGGATAATAGGTGATCCTAATATTGGATGGTCAATATTAAGATAGCTCTTAATACGGGATAGGCATTTTTAATACAGTTTTAAAACCATCTCATTAAATTTATTATACAAAATAACAAAATAACATTATTATAAAATAATTAATAAAAAATATCTAAATAACAATTAGTCAGCTTTCTTCATGGAAGCACCACACCAAGTTTTCCTCTTTAAAACTGACATCTAAAATCAAATATATAAGTAATGTATGAATTTATTGTAGATAACTAGAATATTGAAAGTTATAAAAATAATAACTTTAAATTTAATAGTTTTCAATCAATTTGTAAAAACACTTAAAAAATCTAAACTAAATATAAATAAAAAATATTATCAACTATGTTATAGAATATAGATACATGTAGACTCTTACCGTCATAATTACTAATAATATTTTTAAATACATTATTTTAAAACAATAATGACATAAAGTAGATTTACAAAGTGTACTTATATTAAAATACTAGATATAACCTAATATTGGATATCCAATATTAGGCCTATACACATGTCCAATATTAGGGAAATTGAACTTTCATGTCAAACTTATTAAAAATGTTGCTTGCATGCAGTTTTGAATTTATTAATACTAACATACATATAGTAGAGGTTTATATGTTTAATTTAAAACCATAACATTAAATAAATTGACTTACCTTATGAAAGTAATATTCATCAGAAAATTACATTAGAAAAACTAAAATTTAGTGATAACAAACAAACCGTTATTATGATGTTATCTAGGCAACAATCAACACCGCACCTTATCCATAGATCTGTAAACATACATCTTGGAACATATTTATCATACTATTTGTTCAGTTTATCCATTTCTTAAGATAATATTTGAGTGTCCGATATTTGGCACCTATCCCGTATTCGGACACTCTCCCCTATAGGTTATTTTCAAACTACACGTCAACACATTTGCCCCTCCCTTTCCCCCGGACTTAACATATAATATATAATTTTAAAATTTGAATTTTTATAAATTTTTCATTTATCTTTTCCCTAAATTAGTATAGATTTAAAAATTTTAAATTTACGAAGAAAAAAAAACACATTTGTCATGTACTAATGTAAATCTTTCATAATGATATGATATGAACTTTTTTTTAGTGTAAATTTTGGTATTTGATTTTATTATGCTCCTATCCCTAATAAAATGTCTGCAGTCGCCCATACGTAGGTACCTACTCGAACAAGTGTTTAATTATGTCGTGCGGTATAGTTATATCTTCACATATAATTTACTCATAAACACGCACGTACGAAATAATAATACTATATATTAGGTTTTGTTTTCATCATAATGATTTTAAATTGATGGTAAACGCGTGTAGCGTTCAGAATATGATACGCGCAAATAAGTACCTACGTGTGGAAACTCGCCTACAAATACAATATATGTCACATAAGCGTGATGATGTCACGGTCGTTTAGCTGAATTCGTCAATGAGTGAAGTTTTAAACCTATCTGTAACTACCAGGAACATAAATTTACAAAAATTAATTCGGAATACAATCACTCCACCACAGCATTTTTACTCTAGAGTCTAGAACTCTAGATCTATGGCATTGATATTTGCAAAGAGTCGTTATTAATGAAATTAACGACTTGCTCAATAAATATAAACTTAATTCTACTACGTCTTCTATAGTTCTAGTGGCGTATTTTCAATTTTTTGTGTGGGGGGGGGGTTAAAATTTTTCTAAAAACCGAGTGATCTTAACATATTATAAAAAATATACACATAAGTTGTGTACATATTAATAATTATATTAATATATTATTATATTCAATTTTTTATACTTAAACCCGACAACGACGGGTAATTCAGATAGTATGTAACATTATTTATTATTATTTATTTATTATAATCAACGCCAGACGGCTTTTACAAAATTACAGACAAGAAGTACATAGATAACAGTAAAAAAAAAAAACATATACAATATATATAAGACGCGTAACATATACTAACTTAATATTAGAGAGAGGAAAAAGAATTAGTAAGTAAGTAAAACAAAAAAAACAACGTGGTGTAAGTTATGTGAAAAAAAAAATAAATAAATAAAAAAATTAAGCAGGTATAACTGATAATTAATAATTATCGTTATTGTAAAATGTATATATAAAACCCAAGTAATTCATTTTTATACAAACTTTAACACAAAATATATATTATTAAATACTAGCTGACCCGGCAAACGTTGTTTTGCCTAAATTTTTTTTTTAAATTAAGTTGACCCGGTGAACTTAACGCCTTCAAATAAAGTCTAGATTGATAATAAAATTCAAGTATTCCATTGTAATGAATTGTTACAGAAATCAATATATTGCATTTTGATAAACAATGTTTTTCGTTTTGTTTTCTGATGCAAAAATAAACAACGAAGACGGTTTTCCAACACGCGAACTGGCAACGTACAGCTGCCCGTGCGAAAAACATGGAAATTCCAAATTGATCCCACAGACTTCCAACGATTGGCCTTGCGATTTATTGATTGTCATCGCAAAAGAGCCAATCTAACGGGAAACTGAATCCGCTTAAACTGAAATGGAAGATCTGTTGGAATGATCGGAATTCGTGGGATAAGGACTTCCTCCCCTTTGAAATTGCCCTTGATGATCGTTGATTGTATTACATTGTTCATCAGTTTCTTGACGGACAATCGTGTACCATTTCACAATTTAGGAGGATTTAGATTACGCAACATAATTATGATCGATCCCACTTTTACCTGTAAATTATGCGTCGGAGTTCCTGGCACATCAAGCGAGTTCAAAAATTCTGTCGGATAGTTGACCGCTTCGTTTTCGTCGGTCGTGCTGTCAACGGATTTGTATGAACGCAGTTCTCCAGCAATTTTACTCTGAATTGTAAAATTCAAGCTATCGACGTCCTTATTCCTCGCTGCTAGTATTGCCCGTTCACTCATCCAATCAAGATTGTTATAATTGACCTCAATGCTTGGGAACACTTTTGTAATGAGTTCTTCCTTCGACGATGTGAACTCACAAAAATTTGCCGGAAACGATATTAATCCAGTCAATACATCAATCGGAATGTGTCCATTACCAAGCGCCAGCAGTTGTCTTGAGAATTCAGCAGCCGATGGGTCGTTTTGCAACGCAACTCTCATGTTCGTGGTCAATTTCAACTTCTTCACATGCCGCCACAAAAACGACGATTTCAGGCATGCATTAATTTCATCGGCAGCAGTAGATTTCGGAATGACGGGAAGTGTTTGACGAAAATCTCCGGAGAGCAATATCATTGCCCCACCAAATCGTCTCGAATTACCTCTTAAATCTTTCATCGTTCGGTCAACTGCCTCCAAAGCTAGTTTATGTGCCATCGTGCATTCATCCCAAATTATGATTTTGCATTCTCGCATCAATTTCGCTGTCACTGAATTCTTGGTCGTTGTGCACGTAGGCTTGTCAACCATGAGAAGATTTATTGGCAGCTTCAAAGCTGAATGTGCAGTTCGACCGCCTTCCAACAATGTGGCAGCAATGCCAGAGGATGCGACAGCCAACGCAATTTGTGATCTTGACCGAATTGTTGCCAGAATCAACGAAATGACGAACGTTTTGCCTGTCCCTCCAGGAGCATCGAGAAAGTAAATTCCTCCCGTTCTATCATCAACAACCTTCATCAGCCAATCGTATACATTCTTCTGCTCGGCATTCAACAGCGGCACATTTTTTCGGACTCTTTCAGCCTGCTCATCTAGATCATAGTTTTTCTCCCGCTGTAATTCAAGATTGAATGCAGCGTGCCTCGAACGATTTGGCGCTGGCATTCCCAAAGTTAACAACAGACTGCCGCACATGAGCACGCACATGTCTTCGATCAGAACTAATGCTTCGTTGCGCATATCGTCGTTACTTTCAATATCAAAATTAAAATTGGTCGTTCGAACTCTGTGCAAAATGTCATCAACCATCTCGTCCTTGTATTTCTCCCACAATGCATTCGGGTTCGATGGATGACATGTGGCTATGATGATCGCAAACAACGTACGAATTTGATTTGCTGGCGCAGAAACGGTTGCATTGGCGAGTGTTAAGTCCCAATGTGAATCGTTTTCGAGCAAATTCAAGCTATTTGTATTATTATTATTATTATTATTATTATTTATATTTTTATTTTTATCTGCTAGAGGGCGCCACCGGTGTAACTCAGTTTTTGTCTCTAAATCTCTAACTCACAGGAGTTAGGTCCATAATTTATGCTATAAACCCGCTCCCCGACATTCTCTATCATTTAAAAAAAATTTGAGCCAAATCGGCCCAGCCGTTCTCAACTGATGCAATTTCGAACACATTTTGCGATTCATTTTTATATTATAGATAATATAAACAATTTTTTTTCTGGGGTGGTTGAGACCCCCCCGTAAATACGCCACTGTATAGTTCTATGTATCAACAGTATTAGTTAATAAATATTTACTTAAAAAAATGTATAGCTAATGAACATGGGCTCTGGGCTTCGAAAGAATTTATAATTAATTATTGATATTACATATTAGGTACACATTGTTGGGAAGTACTTGAATAAAAACTTAAATATATTAAAATAGTGTTAAACACATAGGCGCAATTTCAATAAAAAAACTGAGGGTGCTTAAGCTCTGTATTTACTGGGTATATAATTTATATTAAAACTATAAGGATTTAATAGCTTTAATTAGCAAAAATTTGAATAAAAATGAATACAATAAGTATTAAAATATACAAGTACAAAAGTTCAAGTTTATATAAGATTTATTCGCCTATATTTTTCTGCAAATGAATCTATAACTTTATTAACATTTATTAATTTTGTCAAATTTTTTTCTATATACAATATTGACAAATCTGTTAATCTGTCCTGCCCCATTGAAACTCTAAGCAGTCTAAGCCTGAAGCCATGTCTTTATCTTACGTAAAGCAGAAAATGATCGTTCACATGTGGCAGAACTAATTGGTAGTGTAAGTGCCACCTGAAATTGATTTGGTCTTCATTACTATTTTATAATTAATATTAGAAATATCAAATAAGGTAGGTAGCAAAAATGGGTTAATAAATTACTTGTAACAGTTTGTATATATTTGCCATTTGGATATACATTTTTTTCTATTATAGTTTTTAATTACATTAAATCAAAATCTTTGTTTATCTGTTTTAAACAATTTTTTGCTACCATCATTTCTGCCTTGAGTGATGCAACTTCAATATTAAATAAACCCTAAAATTGTATACTATGTAATGTAATGCTATAAACATACAATATTGTTAGGTAGAAAGTTATTTTTACTTTAAAATGGTTAATAAACGGTTGACTTTCATCAAAGTCCATCAGGAAAAAGTTGTCAATAGCGGAAGCCAATAACAAACTTTCATCAGAAAAACGTCTTTAAGTTGATTATTACAGTATCAAGTATGACAAAATATACTTTATTTTATCGAGTCGGTGCTGAACGTGATAATTATATAACTGTCCGTGATGACCGGGTTTAGTAGAAAATATATATAAATTGGGAAATAATAATTAATAGTGTTCTATAAATATATTTGAATTCGACAAAATGTGAATTGTCGTCCGTCGAGTAACATTATTTTCATTTATATTTAATTACAGTTTTTTACTCTGATAGTCAAATGTCTGATGAAAAGAGATTTTTTTTTTGTAAAACTAAGTTTTTGATACATAAATACGAACATTATTTGAGGGTGCTAATTGTAAAATTGGGGGTGCTAATACCCCCTAAGCCCCCCCCCCCTATTTGCGCCTATGGTTAAACATAAAAGTTATACTTTACCTTTATGTACATTTTATTCTTGGGATATTTTTTATAACTATTTACCTATACACAATATACATATTAATTAAAACCATAAAATTATTTATTTTTTAGTACAATTATATTTGAAAACTGTTAGCCCTGGGACCCTGGGAGTTGAGTCACATATTGGATAGGCAATTATTTGTTTTCAAATACTTTATTTTGGTACATAACAAAATAATTAGAGAAAGACAGAATGAAGAAATTTAAATTTCACACTTATTTTTGAATTCTGAAAAAGGCTAACTGGTAAATCGATATCAATTCATAAATAGGAAAATACATGTTTGAATTATGAATCATTAGTAATTGACTTCATTGGAAATATTCATGAATCATGCATGAATATAAATAAAATATTAATTAATGTTCACTCATTCATTATAATATTATAATGGATACGTAGTCAACTTTGAAGGTTTGCTCACCTTAAGTTTTTTGATCGTCATCCGTAAAGTTAACTTTTGTGTGTGTGTGTGTGTGTGTGTTGAATAAAATTATTTTATCGTAATCATTAATCCGTTAATTTACCACGACGTGGGTAATTGAAAAGACGTATCACATCCACTGCGTAAATTGAATTGCTTGAAATCATTCATTACACTATTACAGGACGAGTGATGAGTAATGACTGATGATTTTCATTTGTAAGTGACGGGTTTCAAATTAAAATGCTAGAACATACCTATGTATTTTGTGTGATTAAAGAAAAGCTAAAATGTAGATAGAATGTGAAAACTAAATATAAACGTTATCTCAAAATAAAAACAATTAATAGTTAATTTATGTTTAAATTATCAAATGTTATTGGTTTTTGATGAAACTGAATTTCGATCGATGCATCATGTACGATAACAATGGTACAATTGTACAAACTACAAACACTATCTACTTATGTGTACCAACATTAATATGTTTTTATTTAAAAAATCTTGTTAATTGTTAAGTGCTAATTGTAATTTGTTAACCAATATTCAATATGATAGATTAGTTGACTTAAAAACAAAAACCATGAAGCTGGAAAAGTTTATACTTCATAAATATTATATGAAAAAAATAACTAGTCATATAAATATTTCTATATAATATATAGAAATATATATATAGATATATATTATATTCTATAAATAAACCAAAAATCGTATTTAACAAAAAATTTAAATAATTTATAAAAATATATCAAACAAAATATATATTATATCTAATGGAAAAATAATTTTTCTACCAAAATGTTAACTTAAAAATCAAAAAACCTTTGTTGTGATATTCTTATTTATTTGTATATTATACTATGATTATTCAACTAAAAAATTATTTCAAGCGAATAGGTTGGTGGTATATTATCTAATCGTAATATATGTAAATAAATATAGAATATTGCGCGATGAAATAGTCTTATAATAAACTTGTATTACCTACATTAATGTATAAAAGTTCATTTAACGAATTTCAATATTATTTTTAGTTTTTATTTTGCATTAGAAAACTTTTAACTATTCAAAGTCAATGAAGCCATTTTTAAAGTAGGTATCATGTGTATTCTGTATCTAATTTCCAATTCAATAAGATACTCCGTAGACCCCGAAATAAAATTAATCCAAAACGTTATACATCAACGTTTCCTATTGAATTAGCTATACTTGAAAAATGCATTTCTATTTGAAAACTTACAAATATTTAAATACTCATCGAACAAAAAAATATAATACTTTTAACAAATGTCTGTAAATTTCTAAAGGTAGGTATTCTTGTTTTTTCATCATTTAAGTATACATTATAGGACGTCTTTGAAATAGTATCCGATGTATCCTGACAAGTGATTTGTTATGTGCTCACAAATTGTTATGAGAATACTTAAAAATGCAGTGTAATAATACAGTAAATAGATCTCCGTGTCCAAAACAGTTGTGCAATATATTATTCCTATAGTAATAACTAGGTCTCGGATTTTGTAGCAAATATTTATTTTGAGGGAAGTGTGTTAGAAAGATAATTCTTATATATAAATACGTTTTGAATCGTTCTGATGTCAATGAAGTAACTTGACCAAATATATGGTGTAAATTTCTAGCTTTTTTAATATTTAATTGTATGTGTCATTAAAATTTGGTTTTTAGAATTAAATTGAATAACTGATTTTTTTCGGCTACTTAAAATTTGGTTTTTAGAATTAAATTGAATAACTGATTTTTTTCGGCTACTTAAAATGTTTTTTTAAGGATTTATTTTGCTACAAAATCCGAGCCCTAGTAATAACTAATTGAGTAACTCAGTTTTCTATATTATAATTTTAACACAACACCCGTGGTGTTCTCTTCAATTTTGTTTTCGCCTCAAAATTTCATTTTATATTTTTTTATGGTCCTATTTCTTCTTTGTGTAGACGCATATTAAAATTAGAGCGTTAACTTACAATAAATGGGAATAACGTGATATATTGATATTAAATATCTAATGGACTTTTGATTGTTAGTGAAACTTTATATTACTGAATAACACCATCCAATTCGAACGACGCATTCGAGACGGGCATAGATAAAATGTTCAAAATATAATAACTGTTGAGTGATGTTATTTCAATAACGCATCACGCCTCTAATTTTTTTTTTGGGTACTTCTACAATACCAGCATACTGCATACCACAACAAACAACACGTTACTACGTATACCTACTCGGACAATTAGTGTTTAATTATGTCCTGCGGTGTAATTATAATATATTCACTTATAGTATACTCATAAACACGCGCGTACGAAACAATAACAACAACAACAATAACCAATAATACTATTAATTGGTTTTATTTGTTTTTTTTTCGATTATAATGATTGTAAATCGATCGTATAAGCGTGTAGCGATCAGAATACAATACGCGCAGATGAGGTACTCATAATAAACTCGCAATATATAATATAATATAACGGCGCACAAGCCGCGATGATGTCACGGTCGCTTTGCTGAATTCGCAACGAACGATTTGGTAATATCTATATTGCCGCCATTCCTACTATATTGTGCCTACGCATAGTATTGCACACACACACACACACACAACAAGCGTACTCCACCTTCCACAATTCGCAACAACAACAATAATATTTCAACTCCGCACATCGGGCCGGCCGGTCTGCAACAGGTGTGCGTTTTCTGTGTAGTGTTAAGTGTACCACGTTCCATGTTTTTTTCACGGCTTCTCGATCAAACGTCGTTCTATGCTGTGATCTGTGAGTATATTATTGATAGTAAATAATTATAATAGAATAATCGTATTTAATTATAGGTTCATAATACGCCTTGTGTGCTTTTTTAAATAATAACATCTTCGAAATTCGAAGGCGGGGTTTTTTGGTCTGAACATTTTGTAGTACATTTTGGAAGAAACTCGACTCGCGGTGTTATATCAAACATTTAAACCGTGTGCACTGTTGCGATTAGTTTTGTTATGGTGGTTAATGGTTAAATATTGTTAGTAAATTCCGGTGCCTACGATTAGTAATCTTTGTAATCCATAAAACTTTTATCTTTATCTCCTCAGTATCATCCTAGAACGAGTTTTGTAATACTATTATATAATATATTCTACGGTAATATCGTGTTGCCCACAACGTTTTAGCTGGTGAAATGCAATATTGTAGAAATATAATATGCGGAACGTACCACGCTGTCTCTCGCGAATTCCGCCGACAGCTTTGAGCGATAAAATACGCGCGTATGTTATCATAATAAAATATATCATGCGAGTCATGACTCACGATGTTATATATAATATGCCGTCGGATATATACATAGGTATATCGATAATATTTTTTCAGGCAATACAACGCGTCCGTCGACGGCGGACGAAAACGCCTTATGGGTTTTCATTTCCCTCGACACACCCGCGTGACCCGTACGAACTTTATCGGCGTGCCCCAAACGGTATGGCCTTTTGCAGGGGTAGCGACGGGGTGAAGGTTTACGACACGGCGATCGAACGGGTCGGGTGGTTGGCGATCAAGTGGCCCGTTGAAAGCGAACCGTACGGCGCAACAGTATTTTTCACGCGAGTCAGCCCCCCCCCCCCCCCCCGCCCCCACCAGATGCGTGGCGGCGCCGTCGATAAAACACGCGAGCACGGGAAAGGAGCGCGCGTCAGCCCAGCCCTAGCGCCGCCGACAAAGTCCGCGTGCGGGGCAGAGACAGGTACGCGACGGCGGGTTATCCGATTAATCGCGTAGCTTTTTAGCGCGTGTCGTTATTATATCCACACGCCGGCGCCAGTACGTCCTCACTAATTAAATCGATTCGCCGAGCGCGCGCACAGTGCGTCATCGTAACGTGTTCGTATAATTTCCGACGGTTCGCGCGGTCAATGATTAAAACACGACGTCGGAGTACGTATGAATCGACGCCCCCGCTGAAAAACCAAGAGATCGCCGCCGTCGTCGAGCGATGATTTATCGCGTCCCCCATCCCCTATACCGGTGGCCAACGGTAGTAGCCTCGACGATAATATATGTTTAGATCATCACTACACCGGGCATCGGCAACAGAGGGGTCAATAACCACTTCAATATGGGGTTTCTGTGTTTTTTACGTTTTTTCCCCCGTACAGGGTGGTTAGAAACACGCGTTGGGCAGGGGCGAAGATTTCTTGTTTAGGCTCGAGAAAAAGCGAAACCGTCGGTGTCCGGGTCAAGGGCGGATACAAGGGAGGGGCAATAGGGGCAGTTGCCCCCTCCGTACACAAAAAAATTATCAACTATTCTATTTGAAATCAATTGTGGCAACAATTTGGTTCATGCAAGTTCAATATTTTCTTTATAATTTATACAAATATACAACTGAACCGATATTCAATAACACTCTTCGACTTTTTTGTATCAAAATGCTTTTTTTTTAAGGTTTAGTAGGTACTGAGTTTGTTTAAGTATAAGCTGATTTTAATTAAGTTACATACTCAAAATTAAAAGTTTTTGCGTTCTAAAACGATAAGATCCATCACCTGTATTTCTGTTGAGAGTATGACAGATTTCTGTACACAACTAATTTTATGTCGATTAATAATAAGACGATTCCTATTAATTTATTTTATTAATTTATAAATATGTATATTGCCCCCTCCGTTTAGGACCTCTGTATCCGCCCTTGGTCCGGGTTCGAATCAACTAAGCACAGCCGTCTTATCCCGTCCGACGAATTATTAACATTTATTATTATTATTATTACTATTATTATTATTATTATTATTATTGTTATTATTATTATTATTATTATTATTATTATTATTGTTGACCGCTGCTGTATTATTATCATAATCTCGTGTCCGACGACGCGGTATCACGCCACATCCCCACCACTCCCCACCGATGACGACTATTATACCAAATCGTAATTAATAGACATTGCTATGAAATATCCTTATCACTCGTCGTGTTACACAACAACACCGTACGCACACGCAAGCACGAAATATCGTTCGATTTTATTACCCATTACACACACACACACGCACACGCACAGACGTACACGTACACACACACGCGTACACACACATACACACACACACACACGCAGCGTGCAATATAATACATACGCATGTGTTCATGTATGTGCGGTACACGTACGAACTACGAAACCGCACACTTTTCTCGTCCCGCGCGCAATCGTAATACATCATAATTGATAATAGAGTGGTGATGTTATGTAATCGCGGTCGTTCGAAGTGTGCGCGCTACCGGTCGACTCGTTTTTCGCGCCCTAAACCCGTGATTACACGATTCGCGTGGACCACCGCACGTTGTCACAGTCGTTCCGTCAAACCCACGGACGGTTTTCATCGCCGAACCGCGTAACGCGCGCCCGCTGCTTTCGACTGCGACCAGGACGACCAGGACGGCGACGTGGGCATAAACATTGCATTCGAATTAAATTACGTTGTACCGCGTTCGACTGTTCGTGTCTGACGACAAAGTGTCGTTTGAATAGGACGTGGTGTCTTGTCGCCGGCGGGACCAGGCACGAGTCGTAGATGGATACGGTAGCGAGGACGACAAGCTGTAGTACCAATGATAATGCAACTGTTACCGTCACCAATGTTTGCCGATTATGACATACTATTGGCATGCGGGCTGCTGATATTTTGGTGCGGATACTGGGTGGTGCACCTGAGTGCAATATGTTACGGGTATGTAGTTTATGTCGTGTGCTTTTTGTTTTTGTTTGTTAGCACCATGTCAGAGCGCCTTTAACGGTTGTTATTTTTTCACCAATAGAAAGTACAAACTCTACAGGAAGCCCAAACCGGAACCGTCGATACCGCCTCTGGTATTCTTAGAAAACAGTGTGCCTAAAAACAACAATAATAAACATTATCCAGGCATTAGTATATTAAAGCCTTTAGTGGGTGTTGATCCAAATTTATTTGTTAACCTGAGTTCATACTTTCAAATGGAATACCCTATGGTAATAACAACTGCCATAATATTTTTTCCCTTATATGTATACATAACAATAACTGTTTGCAGTATGAAGTATTGATTTGTGTGGTTGATCCAAATGATCCTGCTGCAATGGTAGCTAACCGACTATTGGACATGTACCCATCAGTTGATGCTCGCTTGTTTCTAGGTACATAAAAATATTCAAAACATTAAAGGGACATACATAGCTAATGATAATGTTAAAATCTTGTATTTATTTTTTTAATAATTATAATTTAGTGTTCAAATATTTTGAACTTGAACAATTAGCTTGTAAATTGTTCGATTGGAATTAATTTAGTAAGTTGAATTGCAAATATAATTAAAATTATGTTTTATAGGTGGTTCTCAAGTGGGCGTTAATCCAAAAATTAATAACGTACATGCAGCATACCAAGCAGCCAAGTATTCTTTAATACTCATATCTGATAGTTCAATAAAAAGTATTAACACATAGATATATTAATTATTATTGCACAAAATAAATATATATCCTTACTGTGGAAATTGTTAAAATCATTTATGTATCCGAGAAATAAACTGAAAAGTTAAAAAACCCACAATGGCCCTCTTTTTTTATATCTTTTTATATTTAACTTATAAATCATAAATCAATTAACTAATTATTTTGATAATTTTGCTATTGTTAAATAATATTATCCTAGAGTTTATAGATCAGTAAACTACCTACTAGTTAAAGATTTATAAGTAAGCAGATCATTGGATAATAAATATTATTATATTATTCAATAATTAGCTTACCTTTGTATACTTTATTAGAATTGTTGACAGATTTTAAAATTTAAGTTTTTAATTCAATTTTCACAGTGAAAAAAGATACACTTTGTGATATGGTTGATAATATGGCTGAAGATGTAGCTATTGTTCATCAAGTACCATTTACATGTGATCGCATTGAAAATAGTTCAGAGTCTATGAATGTGCCTTTATCAGATGTTACAACAGATCCCTCATCATTTTTACGAATTGATGGAAAAATTCAAAGCCATAATCGAACTTGCAAACAACAACGCCGTTTTGTTGCTACCTTAGAAAAAGTATGTGTTTATTAACGTTTTGGCATATAGCTTGCAATATATTTCACAAGAACATTTAAGTAAATAAACCAGTTTAATGAGTCTTAAATTATTTGAATGTATTTTCCTTATTAGATTTTTTTAATGTATCTAATATAGATTACAGAAAAACAATAGTTTTAATTTTGAAAATTTTCAAGGTTACAACCTATATCAAAAATTATAAGTAAAATGTTATTCAAATTTAACTTGTTTGAAGTACTTTGTGAAGTACAATCAAAATTGTTAGTCTTATCCAAACAAAGTATAAACATTTTTATTCAATGATGTACATTTTATGATCTATTAGTATTATATTAGCTCAAATAAGTTACATTTAAAGTTTCTTTTATTTAAGTATGGTTTTTAGTTGTAATGTTTTCAAACAAAATATTATCATATTTCTTTAATTTTTTTAAACTTTATTTGATTAAAAAGAAAATTAAATATTTAAATTTTTATTTCATTAAATCGGCAATTAAAAAATTAATACCATAGTTTATGGACTAATGAATTAATTCATAGTTTAAATCATTTTTAAAACAAAAGTAATGATAAAATTATAGAATCCACTAACATAGTGATAGTAAACCAATGATGTATTTTGTATACATTTGCACATAAAATAGGTATATAAAAGATTTTTTATTATATTTTACAAATGTATTCACCTCCACCAATCACACTTAAGATATTAATAATAGGATTAAACATCCTTTGACAAATATCTCAACTATGCAGTATTATACATAATTTAAAATTAGTAAAAATATGTCATTACTTACTGTAAGTGTTGACTCAACGAGTGTAAAGTATATTCCGTAGATCGTAGATGTTTGGTATCTTTGGAAGTATGTGATTATTTTTTTAATTTGATATTTATTTAAAATTTATAGTGAAATCACTTCATTCATTTTTTTTATAACTCAATTAATTAAAACATATTATGTAAAACAACCACAACATTTATTTATTTAAAGGGTTATCACATATTTGTAATTGCAATTTTTATTTATTTTTTGATGTGTTGCTATTGGGCCTGACATGGTGTTACTAACAAATGCTAATGTTTGTTCTTGTAAACTAGTTTTCTTACTATAATAAATATGAAATTGTAATTATTTTCAAATTAGTATTATTCTTACTGGTTAATGGTAATGACAACTAACTCTTTACATTCATTAAAAAAAGAATATTAAACTGTTGAAAATTGATAACATGAACATGATATAAATGATTATATTATCAGCTGATTAAATTTAAAACCAACATTGTTGCTTCTTAGAGGTTGAAGGTCATGAAGTCAGTTTTACCAAGATTATTGTGTTTAAAAAATTGGTCATGATCTTAAAAACAAATACTTAAAAAATTATCAGTTTATTATAGTTATTATCAGTTTATTTATTCACTTTTTAGCTTTTAATACTTGATTTGATCTAAGACGTTTGGTTTATTGGTGTTCAAAATCATCTGATATAAGATTTGTAGTTATGGATTAGGTAATCTATTTTAATATTAGTGGTAAAGTGTTAAAATATGTGTATATATACCTAATTGGGATTTTACTTGCCCTTTATTGGTGAATGATGTTAACAAACTCAAAATTGGTAGTATTCCACAGAACATTGTATTCTATTTGGTAATAGCCTGATTTTGTTTAGGAAATTTATATTATGAAAACGTTCAAAAGGTTAAATTAGTTTTTATTATTTAAGACACTAACCTTGCAATTTATCAATCAGTTAACATGTTGACATAACATAAATATTAATTAATTGATAACTGCAGTTGACATTAATTAAATTTTGTATTATTTAAATTATACATATTATTTGTTTTTGATGTTTTTAGCTAGCTATTAGGAATAATATATAATACAATTTTCTTATCATGAATAGTTTATTTTATCAAGATTTATAAAATATGTATTCAAGAAAATTAATTTATTAACATGTATTTTTGGAACTTTATGTTAGGAAAGAATGCAGTTAAATTAAACAGTGCATAGTTTTTAAGATTATGAAATAAAAATATATGTACAAACTTTAGACTTAATACAAGTTACATACATTATGTTCTTGATATCATTTTTATTCGCAAATTATTTAATATTGTTGGAAAAAATTCCAATAAGTAATTTATTATATTCAAATAATATAAGTACATATTAAAATATTATGTGTTTCTGGTTTTAAGGTATTTTTTGGAACTGCTCATGCTCGAGTGTACTTAATGGCTGATCTAGTGGGAGCTATTTGTCATACCGGTATGTCAACACTTTTACGTAAACAGGCTATGGATGAATGTGGTGGTTTGCAAGCATTTGCTGCTTATCTTGCTGAAGATTATTTTATGGCGAAATGGGTTGTTGCCCGAGGTTGGCGCACCACTATAAGTGGCCGTCCTGCGTTGCAAAATAATGGAGGCAGTGATCTAAGCAAATTCCATGACCGTCTTAGGCGGTAATATTTAAAATTTATTTTTATTTTTGTTAAATTACTATTTAAAATATAATGAATCATTAGTAAAACTTTGTAGATAGTCAAAAAGTGTTAATTTTTTTTTTAGATGGGTCAAACTTAGAATAGCTATGGTACCACATACAATTGTATTGGAACCACTATCTGAATGTTTGATATTAGGAGCTTGTGCAGCCTGGGCTGCTAATACACTGTCTGGGGGTTCAATTGATCCGTGTGCATTCTACATGGTACATGTGCTTATATGGTTCTTGTTAGATTGGATTCTATTAAATGTGATGCAGGTACGCATAAATCTTTAGTTAATGATGTTTTTATTTAAAATAGTTATTTTGTTTAGATTTGTACATAGTATAAGTATTTATTATTTGACGAAAGCAAATAAAAACCGTTGTATTTTGAAAACAACATATCTTGTATATGATGTTTAAAAGTTGGAAGTGTTTTTTTAAAAATTTCTGAACCAAAATTGTATTCAAAATGTTATTTATATTATTATTTAATAATTATATTAAATACATCTAGGCAATTAAGTTCAAATTTCAAGTTCCGTATTAAGTACCCAGAACTACAGTCTATTAAAAAAAACACTAAAATATTTCTCTGTTTTTCTCAAAAACTATTATTAAATTTCAATAACAACTCCTAAAACTAAAGTTCTACATTCTGATATTTCTGAAAAATTACAAACATTTAGAAATTAGGTTGGGTAGAATTACATTTTTTTTTTTTTGTATTTAAACTAATAATTTTTACTTAAAATTTCAGAATGGTCCTTTACCTTTTACAAAATTTGAGTACCTAGTCGCTTGGTTGTATAGAGAGTTCATGGGACCATATCTATTTTTAACAGCACTTTTATGGCGTCCATCTGTTGTTACGTGGACTACACGACAGTATCGTCTACGTTGGGGTGGTATATCAGAAATTTATAAACAACAATCAACAAGTTCTAGCTTAGATGCAATAACTGCCACAGTGCCTCTAGCAACTACTACCAGTGTCACCTATGACGCAACAGTGCCTAATAATTATTGTAGTACTCATCAGCAGCAGCCACCAAATGGTATTGGGTTCACATCAAAAATTAAAGTCTAAACAAAATAAACAGCTACAAACTTTTTACGAATTTATTTTTAAAACATTTAAGATAATAATATTCTACCTAAAATCTAAGTATGTAATAACATAGCCAGTAAATGTAATGGTATTACAATTACGAAGAAACATATTTTCTATATCATGTGCCTTTTAAAAAATCCTATTTATATTATTATGTATAAAACTGTAATATGTACGACCTACAGTTTAGTCCCATTACCCAAATGTTCACTTAATTGAGTAGTATCCTAGTTGAGTCCCATTTTATATTCCATTGGATATTTTGTATATTATGTCAGTGTATTGTATTTAAATTATTTCAAATTTTGCTTTTTATATTAAAATACAATATAAATAAATTACTAGTAAGAACTTTGAAATGTTATCTATTAGCAATATATTTACAGATAAATAACATTTTTTTCACTTCAAAATTTTTCAATTTTAATGCAAGTCAGTTTTATATCGTTATTACATTTATCTAGCCATCAGTTTACCTATACTAATTTATATTCCTTTGAAAACAGCTGTTTATGGTTTACCTCTAATATTGAGTGCCATATATTGTTGTTAGTAGGTTAGTAATTAATTGGTAAATATTGAATTTGATTATATTAAAATATTGAGACTCAATTTGGATATCTACAAAATGTATAGTTAATAGGCAGCAACTTGCTTATCTGGGACTTGACTGTACAACTCTCTGTAATAAACAACAATTCATAGTGAAGTATAATGTACATTCTTTGTTTTTAATGTTTTATATGACTATGTCATTATTTTGTAATTATAATTATAATAATAAATAATATATATAAATGTATATGTATAAACAATATAATATATATCATACATATATATTACACATATAATTTTATAACAATGTTGTGTTTTATTTTTATTTTTCTCTTTATAATAAACTGAAGAAAATGAAACCATTAGTACAAATAATTTCTTTAAAACACATGATATGTATCAAATTGTGAGATGCTATTTCATAGTATATGAAAGCAGAAATTTTAGAGTTAATAATATTTCTTAAATTATAATTATTATCAGTTAAATCATCAAGTAATATTTTTTAAATCATAGGGATTTATAAACCTTTGAATTCAATGTTATTTTCTTACAATACCTAGTACAATAAGGTTGGTAACTTGTTATCCAAATTCGTAAATTTCAAAAATATTACTGTAGTTGTACTGTAATGACATGGAAATTAACTCTCTTATGGCATTTTTTCATTTCTCTGTTAATTTGTAAACATCATTTTGAATAATAATATTAAAATAATAAATTGTAATTTAAGAATTTATATTTAATCTATAAAAGGTATCACTGATTATTTCTCTTGCTATAGATAAATATAAAAATGAGTGTTGTTCAGTTCCTACCCTAAAAAACTTGTTAATATAATTTGGTTTCGTTCTTTATCGTTAATCAATTTTATAATTTAAAGTGTGAAATGGAATATTTTAAATGATGTTTTTATTGTGATGTCTTAGTGTTAATTAACTTATTTAGATCATGGCTGGAAAAAATATTGAAGGCTATGTTATTTTCAAATTAAAATTTAACGAGACAGATTTTTAAACAGGTAATAAATCGAAAATAGAAGAAAAATAATTCAACTGATTGTATAAAGTAAACATTACTGTAATTTTTGCTTATATCGTTTGCTCAACATAATGTAAGTAAACTTTTATTTCTTAAATATATATATATTTTTAAAAACCTATTTATAATAGTTGGAGATTGGTTAGGTTAGATAATCACAGATTGGTATTTCATTGTGCAATGCATATCAATTATCTACTAAGAGATTACGGCCTTGATCTACTAATCTCGTCGACCCTGCTCAGTGTTAGATAGGTAGGTATATCAATGCAATCATTAAATTCAATTTTGTATCCTATTAAATCTTAGCTTACAAACAAAAAGCTGAGCTAAATAAATATCACGTTGTGGGTAAATAAAAAACACTATAATGCCTACCGATTCCCTGAATATTATGCGATAGAATTTTTAAAGCACTAATACAGAAATATAATTCATACCACTGCACAATCACACAATCAAGCTGTAGTCCAAAAAATAAATAAATTACAAATTATAATTCAAGTTCAGTATAATATCTTTAGTAGAATTTTTCTATACAAATAACAGTAATAATATTAATGACATAATATTAAATATTATATAGTTTTGAATTCTATATGTTTGTGTACCCACGTAGTGTAATATGTAGGTAAAGATTTAGAAAAATATAGGTACACGTGTATAAGTATACTTAGTTAAAATTAATAATAATTAATCACAATAACAATATAAAAAACAAAAGAAAAAAAATTCAAGATGTAGGTACATATTATTATTATCCGTGTTACAGAATTCTACGATTTAAAGATTTAAAAGTTTTTATATTAGGTAAAAAAAAAAACATTTAAATTTTTTTTTAATAAGTGGGAAAAAAATGTTAATAATGTCGTTTAAAATGTTATAGTTGACACAGTTTTTTTACGTGCATTATTTCCTCATGGAAACGAAACTGTTATTAATAAATTATTTACTTTACTCATACATAATAGTAGGTACATTTCTGATATCGGCTTACATAACGGCATTTACCTCTAAATGGTGATATATTTAACTGCTGTAATAGTAAAAAAAAAAAAATAATAGGTACTCGTATATAAAAATGTCAGTATTGTTAAAGAACTCGTTTCTAAAAGAACAATTCCTGGAATTGATTCACTTTTCGAGGAATTATTAAAGAAATGATTCCAAACTTTTGAAGGAAAAAAAACTTGAATTAGTTTCTCATTTTTAGAAATAGGGACGTAAATTTGTAATTATTTTGTTTTTCTTAGATATATGTTATTAATTGATTTGGAAAAAAAATTTCTGTTAACAAGATTTTATCGACGAGACGGTTTCCAATCGATATAATATATCGATATAACATATTATGTTACATATGGAGTTGGTATTCCGCTTGATATAGGTAGTAAACTTTTAGTTAATTAAATCATGGTATTCCGATAATATTTGATTCAACTGAGTATTATAACTTCATCAATTATCAATTATCACATTGGTGATGTATTTGAGAAGTATAATATTTGTCCTCCCTAACGAATAGGATGTATATTAAAATAATTTTATTAAGTTTTAGGTAGGTAAGTTAATTTTTCATAGGAATGGGGAAAAGAATGAGTTCCTTTTTTAATGGAACAAGGAAACGAACAAATTACTTTTAATATTAAAGGGATGAAGAATTGAACGGACTCCTACATAAAAGGAACGTTAACAACACTAAAAAATGTATAGTATAACAATAACTTTAAACTAAATCAATAAAATGATGTACAAATTCTTAATAATGATTATAACTATAATAGATATGGTTTTCGAAATATACCTATGCTCTATATACCAACGCAAAGTAGGTATTAACAAATCAATGAAAATGTACGATTAAAGAACACTAAAATAATTTCGTCTAGAGTTCTCTAGTTTGATGTAAAGTTTTGATAATTGTAAATGGTAATTATAGTAAATAGTTAAACACTCCATAAAATATCTACTGATAAATTACCTATTTTAATTATTTGAAATTATTAGTCAGTGTTTTTGACATTTATAAATTTACTTACCATTTAAATTTTTAAAGAGTAAGTACTTGGTATTGTATTGTTTGACTAATTTTTCATTAGTTAAATGGTTTGATTACTTTTATACACAGAGTAATTTTACTTTATTTTGATTATAGAAAGAAAGTAACAGATAATAACAGTATATTACCTAAGTACGTATTTAAAAAAAATGATAATTCTTTATAAATAGTAAGTACATAATAGTTATCTAATGAAAAATATTTGATTATATATTTTAAGTGTAATTAATTGATCCAGTAAAATTATTCTCGTGCAATTATTATTGTATTTTTGGTACCTAATCGTTAATTTTTTATTATAGTTGTAAGTTATTTTATAGATAAAATAATTTATATAATACCAATAAATAATACAAAGTATAATAATTTATTACCCTATCGCTACTTACTAATAATATGTTTAAAATAAGTCTTAACATTTTTTCACTTTTGATTGATTGTTGTTGATTTACTTAGAACGTAGTATAAACTCAATTTATCTTCGTGCATATAAATACAAAACTCAAATACCGTTAAAGAATCTAGAACCTAGCTAAGACCTAAGATTAAGACTACTCTTTCTTTATTTCGTTCACTTTACTTCATCCAGCGGTTAGTAACAGCAATATTGTATCAGTTGTATATTACTACTTACTATCACTATTATTGATATTTTATTTACCTACTCATCGTCATCTTTATCTCCATCACTACTATCGTCATCATCTTCGTCGTCTTTATCTTCTCCATCATCATAATCTTCGTCACTGTCCTCGTTGTCGTCATCTATCTCTATATCTTCGTCATCGTCGTTTTCTCGTCCATTATTAGCCTTATTAATACTACTTATCCTAGTGCTATGCATATTGTTGAGATTACTCGTGAAGTTGTTACCCCAACCACTATGGTTCGTGCTATAATTACTATTTAAGCCACGGCTCTCGGGCTTAATCTTTATAGATACTAAACCGTCTTTATCCCTGCTTTCTAAAATATGTTGATCACTATCAACATCGTGTCGACGATATCTACCACCAACACTACGATCACCTCTACCACTTCTATCATCACCAGAATTGGCGTCGTTATTGCTGACGCTCGCGCTGCGTTGACTTTGCGGTCGTTTTTGTTCTTCTCCTCTTTGTTGTGGTTGTTGGTCATCTGACTTTTCTTGATCTCGATTGCCGGTTCTCCATCTCCTTCTTCTTCGTTTTCGCAAACGCCGGCCACGAGTTCTAATACCTCGACCATTGCCTCCATCACCCACACCAGTAAAACATTCGGTAGATAGGTATTGCGTGATATGGCCATAAATCGAGTGAAGCAATTGATGGTGGTGGTTTATTGGAGAACTGTTTTCTACACCTGTGGCCATTCTTGAATTACTTAGGTCTGCGTCTGGCATCATTAACTGTGATATTCTTATAGCTCCAGCCCGGGTAGGAAATCCACCGGTAACTCGTCCTCCAGGTGCTGATGAATTAATATTTCGCCTTCTTAAACTACCCGTAAAACCAGTTGGTAAGTATTGGCGCTGTTGTTGTTGCATGACTCCTCGAACCAGCATCATCGAATGTTGTGGATGGATAGCCGTGTCTGCTGTACCATGCATCACTAATAAGTTAATTCCTTTTACGTGTGATGATGATGATAAGGATGACTCGTTTAACGTTGCTGCAAATGGTATAAGGTCCGAACGATCATACGATTGCCAAGTATCTCCATCATTCTCACCGTAATAGCCGTAGTATCGTTCAGAAAATGTTGACGCTGTAATATTTAATTGACGTCTTTGAATAAAACCCTAAATTTTAAATATATATTTTTACAAATTTATAAAATATACTCACCATACATACGCCACGAACACACAGGTGCCATAGTTATAGCGCATTTGAATGAAGAGTGAATAGCTACGGGTTCTTTTCTGTTTCCACTGTCGCCAGATTCACCACCTTTTTTCTCCATGGGTGCACCACCATAAATAGTTTGCCATAAAGCCATCCGTGCTGCAGCATACCCGCCATAAACTGATGATGGAGTTGAAGGTGACGTCGGACCACCGCCCAATAATGCCACCCTAGTTGCATCAACATATGGCAATCTCAGTGCCTCAGCATTTGCTTTTGTATCACTGGTACTTCTACGATCTCTTCTACTTCTTTTATCATCGCCGTCCCTGTAAAAATCTTCTCCATTGTTACTACCACCATAATCACTATTATCTCCACCGTTGCTATAATAATAATAGTAGTAATCATCGTCACTTTTATCGTTGTTGTCGTCGTATTCTTCATCTTCGTCGTAATAGTCATCGTCATCACTATAATATCTTCTATTTGATTGGGATGTTGACGAAAACCATCTAGAACGGTCTCGGCTACCACGACCTCCTCTGGGACGATCTTCACTGTAATATCCTTGTCCATTGTCTTTGAAATCATCATTTGTAGTTGTGGCACTTGAAAGTAGATACTCAACCGCTTCTAATTGATCACGAAGATCAGCCGTACCAAGTATTCTTCCTAGTCCACCATCACTACCACTGATATCTTCATATCTATCATTTCCGTCGCCGTAGTTTAATGCCAACAGTGATTCGTAACCTCTAGCCCATGTACCTCGACCTGGATCTATCACAGCCACAACGTACTCATTATCTGTATCTTCGGTGTCATCTTGATTGTAATCATAAAAATCGTCATCAAAGTCGTCTGAATGTCCGGAAGAGTAATATCTGGTTGCTGTGGAACGGCGACTTCTTCGCCCTTTCTGCCTTCGATGATCAAATTCATTGCCACCGTATCTTACGCCTGCTGCATTTCCTCCACCAGGACCCGACAGCGTTCTACCTAATGACCCTGAACATAATAATCCCGTTGTATATCCAAGTCGATCAGCAAATCGATCAGTGATGGCTTGAGATCCTGGGTCTGAGTTGACTACTACAAGCAAAGGATATAATTTCTTGTAACGACGTTGGCGCTGTTGTTTTCGTTGTCGTCTTGGTCGTTTCGACACATCTTCGCCTTTATCATTACTTTCACGAGATGATGAAGATGATGATGAGCGTCGTCGTCGACGTTGATTGTGGGGCGACGAAGGACCGTCACTGGTTCCAGTAGCAGCTTCAGAAACATTATTATCAATTTTACTTTTGGTACTATCTGGAGAATTACTAATATGGTTTAACATGAATTCTGGACGAGGATCAGCTTCCGAGTCGTAAACACCAAGTGGTAGATATAATCGGACTTGAGCTACAGTCAATGGATCTGAATCTGGACGTTTTCTGGTCGAAAAGTGTAGTTGCTGATCACCACCATTACTATAATAATCGGCTGCCGCTAGAGGGTCGTTAAAATTCAAGCCACCAGAAGTTGTTAGTTTACGACCACCAGAAAGTCGTAGCTGAAATGTTCTGGTACCGGGTAATAACACTCGGTTCGTATACTTGTCCTGCAACACGATTATAGTTTATAAACAGTTAATAGTGCATAGATGAATAATCTTAACATTTTACCTGCAAACGAGTGTTATTTTCAATCAGTGCAACGAATTCAAAAGAGTAGGAAGGATCTTTAAGCCACTTCTGTGTAGTATGAGGCATACTAACTACTTCATCATCGAAGCCACTACCATCGACGTTGTCTTCGCCATTATCACTATTATCCATCAAGATTCTGTGTAATGTAACATAAGGGACAGAAGGACCCAGACATATCAATGCGTAATGGCTACCGTCTCGGGAGAATTGAGCGTCATAATAAGTGCAATGTCTCATTGCACCACGAGTATTCATTTCCTGTTGTTGTCGACGGTTTCGTTGTCTACGGCGTTCTGCTTCTGCATGTAGAACAAATGTGATAAATTTAAATAGTCACTGAATGAATACCTACTACGAGGACATTTATTTTTACTTATACCTAATATTTTTACATAAGAGAAAATGTATATATATATACAATACTGGGGACGTTAACTAGTTAAAAATGAAAATAAAGTTAACATTAATTAAGTGGTTTAACGAGTAAATTATTGTTTATTATTAACTCAAGACTCGATTCATTAATTTTTTTGTACATCGCTAGGGCTTTCGCTGTTTACGAAAATCGTGTATAAATCGGCGTTTGTTTTTTCTCAACCGAAAAATGAAAATACGAATTACATTCTTCTTTCTAGGGGGTGTCTAACTAATGACTAACTAAGTATTGAATTAAATTTAAGTTAAAAATTAAAAGGTAACACAGTCGATAAAGAATAAATTTGTTGACATTTTCAAACATGTATAAATTATATGCATACAATAATTCATTTTTATTTATGTAGCGTAAATAATTTATGAAATTAATTTAATACTTTTAAATTATGTTTCTATGATAATATGCCATAGGCTTATAACTGGTAAGAAAACGTTGAAACTTAACTTGACTTATTTTTCTATACTTGTGCAGTTGTTGTTTACTTGTACGTGTAAAAATTATGAAAAATATCTGGGACGAATTTCTCGGTTACTATTTAATATTACCATTATTACCTTCTGCGGTGGCGGCTTCTTCTTCATTGTCTTTTTCCTCTTCTTGTTGATTCTCCCACCGTTCTCTCTGTTGTTGCCTCAACCGATCGTCTCGGGCCTCATCCATTCGATTCTGTTTTCCAGGAATATCACGACGCTCGCGTCGTCGTGCATTATTGATGGTGAAACCTACATCGCAACTCAAGCACACTGGACGGCTACGAGTGTTGTGATGTGAATTTTTCCGGTACTGTTGTTGATGATAGTGCCCCGCCCGCGTACTTATATCAGGATTTGTAGCCGATGAAGACGACGCTGGCGTAAACTTCACCGCATACAGATGACGATGGTGTGGTGCGCCGCGGCCTGATGGTACTGCAAGGAAGTATCTACAATACACGGTAGAAATGAAAATATAATGATCAAAATGATTACTGATTAACCAACCCAATAAATAAAACCCAAAAATTTTCTTATGGATATAAAAGTTAGGTTTAATATTGTTTAATAATAAGTTGGCAAGTTTAGCGACACAGCAAATCGATAATTTATAATATGAAATAAAAATAAGTCTTATTAAAGTTATTTTTTTCATAAAAAATAAAAATAAAATGGTTTTATGGCTAATTCTCTTAAAGTAATAGTAAAGTATTATTGAATATATCAATAATTTATTAAAAACATAAAAAACATTTCTAATTACATCTATATAAATAAAACATAAAATAAGATTTTGTCTAGTGTATCATTTATGCATATTATGTGCAGGGCCGAACTTAAGGGTCTCAGGGCCTCAAGGCAGCTACTAAGGAAGGGCCCTTTTATACATATTAATAAGAACTGCTTTTAATTTGTATATATTCAACAAACTTAAATAAAACAAATATTATACATTTATCATCATCATAATTTTAATTTTAAAATAAATATTTGTAAATAAATTAAATATAAAATAACAGAATAATAAACAGAAAATAAAAAATGACAAAATTAAATTTGAAAAAATATATTTAATCGAAAAGACCATCCTACAGCTTAACCTGTCATCAGTGGCATCCTCTAAAATAACGCGAGGTAGTATCGGTTATTTTGACCAAGCTATACAGTATATATACTATAGTGGCAACGGTAATTTTGATCGATAATTGCGTTTATGTACCAACTATAAGACAAACATTTAATTTTAACAAACATTGCCCAATAGACAATGTTTATTCGTAGAATATTTAAATATTTATATATTTAAATCACCTTATAATTCTATGGTTTTATATTTCGCTGTTAAAATAACTCTTTTAAATAAAAAAAATAAAAATTAATCTCTGATTTTGTTAACTTCGGCTTAGATGAACTGGACAGATTTAACATGCAGGCTATAAAATATATCATGTAATTTTTAGAGTTAAAACATTTTTGCAAGTATAAGAACATAGGTATGAAAATAAATTATTACTTATTTGTAATACGAACAAATAAAATTGTATTCACGTAAATTATTAGGTGACGCCAACACGGCCGGAGCGTAAATTAAATTAAATCGAAATAATTAAAACATTAATTAATAATAACACTTTCACAAATCTAAATACAAAACTTCTTATATATAAATCCCTAATAAAGCCATTATGGACATACGGTATCCAGCTATGGGGTAGTGCTAAAAAATCAAACCTTAATAAAATTCAAACGTTTCAAAACTTAGCTCTCAGGAAACTACTCAATGCTCCTCCTTACGTCTCGAACATCAATATCCACTCTGACCTAAAAATGAAAACTGTCTAAGAAGAAGCAAAATCACATTACAAACGTTTTCGTAACCGTCTTTCCAACAATAGTAATCCATTAATACACGATCTAGCAGTCCTATCCATCCCTGGTAATCCACCTAGGCGTCTAAAACGTAGTTGGTGCCGTGATCTTCTGGATCCCGTCATGCAAATTTAAAAAAAAAACAAAACTCATAAATGAGTGTAATTGATGGATGGCTTCTCTCATCACGTATTTCATGTAAATATATAATATGTTTATGTTAGTTAGCGTATTAATGTATAAATGTATAATGCATATACTATGTAAAATCACTCTTACTACATGTACTCATTGTGCCTCTTAGGTATAGATTGTATTTATATTCAAAATAAAGAAAAAATAATCGTAATAATGGTAAGGGCGGGAGAGCGGGTGACGCGATAATAATTAAACACTATTTTTAGAATATTGGGCTATCCTGACAATATAAGAGTATATCTATACTATCATTGATTATAATTATTATAAGTATTTATAATCAATGATACTATACAGTATTCTCCGTGTTAATGCATTTCATCGAAATTTTCGTGTAATAGCCCTTTTTTTTGTGTTTAGCCGGGGGCCCTGGCAAGCCAAGGGCCCCAGGCAGCTGCCTAGTTTGCCTAGGTGGAAGTTCGGCCCTGATTATGTGCAAATATTTACGACTGGCTTAGATTAAAAAAAAATTTCATCAAGTATAAAACGGTTGCTTTGAATTTTTATATTTTAATTATACTAATATTATCAGAAATATATTTAATAATACCTACTTTGTTATTACTTATTTTATAGATAGTGTAACATATCATATAATATTGTAGAACAGCGATTCTCAACCTTAGGGTCGCGACCCAATTGTGGGTCGCCATTAATTTTTAATGGGTCGGCTAAAATTTAAAACGTTGCTATTTTTATTTTATTTTTGAGTCTTATAAATAATAAATTAAACAGTTTTTGTAAATTCTTCTAAGAGTAACCATTATGAGTCATTCACAATATTGATAATATTGGTACTAAGGCTTGGATCACACTATGCGTTTTGTCGGTTACCGACAAAACGCAACGAATCGGTAATATATTCGCAACACCTAAAATCAATATGATTTCAATGGAAACAGCGCTATCGCGACCACATTATACCGATTTTCCGTAGCCACCGGAATGAAAAGCTTATCAATTTTATTCGTTTCCCTTAAGGGGGCTGGAGCGTAGCATGTTTTAAGGAGTAATATTTAGGCATTTCATATAGCATTGATATTTGGGTTGTGTCAATGTGTGAGTAATAAACGAACATTAGTGTGTGTAATCCATTATCGTGTTTATCGCGCCATCGCTAATCGACTAAAATACGAATTCTCGGAACTACGATAATAATCAAAATGAACATTTTATTTATAATATGATTATATTAATTTGCACGACCTCGTATGGTATCATTCGTTTTCACGATTCAATAATATAATATGCAACCCATATCAGTCCAATGGCCATAGCTGCCGCGGACTTAAATTTAATAAAAAAAAAAAAATATAATATAGTAGGTACTATAACTAAAGTTATATCATAAATAAAAACAAACTATATAATAAATATTGAGACAATAGATATAGAATTAAACAAGACCCAACAATTTGTGTTAACCAATATTTTATTTGAATTTGTCTTTTATTAATTCTTTTAACAGATATTCCAATATATTATATTTAAAAAAGTGGTTTCTAATTGAGAGTACTCTGTATTCGATAAATTCAACAATGGGTCGTGATCATTCATTACATTTCCATATTCTTCATCGGGTCCGGCAGATAAAATTTTAGTTGATCTATTTATGTATGTTTAATAACGTCATGTGAAGGGACCTCATTGATAACCGATTTTTTTCATTTTTTTATATTGTGAGGTTTTTTCCGCCGTGTAGACAACTTTGATCAAAACTATTTACACCTGCACTCACTCATTTGAACATAAATAAATTAAATAAATCTCGATATTACTGGAATCGATAACCACTTGGCACTTGGCGGCTATAGAATACCAAATGTGGTTACTAGTTAGTACCTATAGTTGGAATCAACCAAAAAGTAATATTTTTTTAATGTGGCGCCGTGGCGGCATTTGGTGTATAGTAAATACTAAATAGTGTAAATAGTTTTGTTTTGTAGTATTATTATTTCATTTCCGTAGTCATTAGCTCTAATTGATTTATAATCGTTCGGAATGAGGGTACTACTGTGGCTATGGCTACTAAGATTCTTAGAAATGTTCTAACGCCCATACGCGCATGCACAAGTCAATGAACACGAAGTAAATACTTTTGCTCCTGCTCTAGGACAGCAATTTTATGCAAACAGTACCAAAAGAGAAATGAAAATTCAGCTTGTTTTGATCGACTTATATTGATTTTGAAAAGATGATTATATTCGTTAGTCTATTTTCTAGGTTTGCTCGGAAGTAGATTTATGATTTTATTTTTAGTTAGTATAATATAATGCATAATAAGTTTACATTTTTCTCAAAATAAACTTATACTTAACTTAGTTGTAGATAGGGACGAAATTAAATATATAAAAATCCACTTCCGAGTAAACTTAGAAAAGAGAAAAGCAAATCGAATTCCGTTTTCAAAATTGAAATCGAGCTACTGGAAGTATGTTTAATTTTCTTTCGCTTATTGGTCTAAATGTATGGAAAAAATGTAGTGCTGCAGCCCCCTTAATGTCAACCGATAAAGTATATTTATAGCTATAAGTTATTGTTATAGTATTTGATGAGTTTTTGACCACTATTTATCTTAGTACCAATTATCAATGTTGCGAACGTCATATGGTATCTATTCGTGTAGTTATATCTAACATATATGTGGGAAATATTCGTTAGCATAAGTATAATTTTATTCGTAAATTGACTAATAATTTTGTATATCTATTTAAATTTAAATATTTATAATGAGTAAACAGACATCACTCTCATCTTTTTTCAAAAAACCTGTGGTAATTAAAAAAAATGAAAATGAAATGACGAAATCAAATGCAAATGAACAAGAAATAGAGATAGACGAAATGCCTAGAAAAAAGGTAAAAACATCGATGAACTACGTATATAAATACATTGATATATAAATTTTTCATTATTTTTTTAAAAAAATGATGTACAATACAATAATTAATAGAAATGTTAATTTTTAAATATAATGTAATTAATGTTATGTCCTATTAATTGCGTAAGTAATATGAGTAAAAAAATTTATTAAATTAAGAGTACCCGATAGTTATTTTGTATTACTCCATTGAACATTAATTATAAAAAGGTCGCATGAAAAATTTGGAAAATATCTTGGGTCGCCACTACACAAAGGTTGAGAACCGCTGTTGTAGAAGACAACAAAACGTTTCATTGTAATCAAACATAACGTCTCTAGAGTTTATAGATACATATCAAACTGTTTCCGTATAAAAATATATTTAGTTCAATGATTAATTTATATACTTACATCATATTGGCCCTATGGTCCCACGCTAAGATTCTGACCACTGTCCAACTTTTAGTGACTACGTTCCTCTTTTTTTTATCTTCTTTGTCGTTGTCACTATTGTCATCGTCGTCTAATTCGCCGAACGTGAGTGGTGCTAACAATTTTTTCGTTATATTCACGGCTACCACTTGTGCGAAATATTTTCCGACCGGAGACTGAAGCGGTGACCGGCTTTTGCCGTTCCGGTCATGTGATGATTGTGAATTATGTTTTGAAGACGGTCTCCGCAGGCGCACGCCACCTTCATCATTTTGATCTTCGTTATCGTCGAATCCTTCGTCGCGTACCGGTGCTACGCTCACGTATCCTTGACCGTCTGCCGCAAATACCGGGGCCCGCGGCGTCAGTTCCTTGTCACCCGTTTCCCACCCCCTTCGGACCAATGTGGCTACAGTATATCCGGCTCCTGTAGCGTCGTCGCCGATACCCGGTATACCTGCGTATCCGTCGTCGCCAGCGAAATTTTCACCGTCATTATTGTTGTTACCGTTAGCTTCACCTGACCACCACGTGGCTCCTGCCATTGACAAAACCACGTACCTACCATCGTTGACACCGCCACCGGTCGATGGAACGCCACCACCAGCCCCGCCGACAGTGGCATCCACCCAACCCCCGTACTGTCTGTGCCCTTTTGTTCCATCGTTGCCACCGTTGTTAACGTCTCCGGCACGCCGCCGACGGCTCCGATGACCGTTATGTTGATGTGGGCCATGTTGGTGCTGTTGGTGCTGCTGACGGTGGTGGTGTCGGTCTTCTTGATAGAAAGCCGACCCGTTGTTGTTGTTGTTGATATCGGTCGCTCCGTTGGCTGCTTCCGATTGTGACTTTTGCGAGCCGCCACCGTTGCGCCGATACCGACGACGTGCATGATCATTACCAAACGTGTTACTCCCCTGTCCACCCACGCCATTGCCATTACTACCAGCTCCTGCTGCGTTGATCACTTGGGTCTGGTACAAGAACATTTTTACTTATTATCCTCAGTTCTCGTATGCCACTTCCAATTAAAACTATAGGTGTATACGAACCTCCTGGCACATCCACATGGGTGATTTGCATAACGTTGTCACACTCGTGTTCTGTGCCCTGTTTAACCACACAACGCATACTTCGGCTGCCGAAGCGCCTGATTTGTCATCGTCTACTCCACCTATTCCACTAACTCCTCCGTCGTTCACCCATTGAACTGCCGTGAAATAGTAGTCACTATTGTGCATACAAAGTAAATTTAATACAGC
This sequence comes from Periphyllus acericola, assembly GCA_949715065.1. Classification (NCBI taxonomy): domain Eukaryota; kingdom Metazoa; phylum Arthropoda; class Insecta; order Hemiptera; family Aphididae; genus Periphyllus; species Periphyllus acericola. The sequence goes on from OX454264.1 coordinate 57,100,600, forward strand.
TTAGTCAGTTTAGTATCAACAGTTAGTTTACACCGTGACTCACTCGGTGTACTGGAAAATAGGCGGTGGTGTAAGCGTGCGTATTTTTGGCTGAATTTTCGGGTTCCTGAGTTGATCGAGATTGACTATCACCGATAGAGTAACAACGGGGTTAGGTGTGTTGGCCTATGGACGAAATAGACAAAAATAACTACTTAATCATCTCGTTATTATTGAAAATTTCATACGACATAGGCAATTAAAAAGGCAGAAATAGATTAAGATTCGATAAGAAATTTACTGTAAATGATAATTACCAGGGCTCGTAAGTTCATACTCTAAAAAATGCCTACATAAGTATGCACTTATGCACTAAAAGCTGGTAAAATTTGCATTGAAATATGCCTTTAAAAGTTCAGAAAAATGCATTTATATGCATTTATATGCACTAAAAACCTAGAAATATGTATCAAAAATATGTAGATTAAAAAATAAAAATACTATAAGTAAATTTTGGAATAACAAAAAAATGTCCATTCAGATCATAATGCGGGCTACGTACCTATACGTTCGTATACGTACGTTTGTACTCGCTTTATCTGCTCTATACGTTTTATTTTTAATAATTTGGTGTTGCGAAAACTCCCATATATTTTATACTGTGTAAAAATATAAATTATTGCATTTTGATCAAATCTCGGTAAAAATATGCACAGTAAAATAGAATAATGCATAAATATGCCAAATAGTTAAAAAACCTCTAAATATGCAAAAATATGCAACATTAAATTTCACATTCTTAACCACAGTACCTTGAAATGGAATTCTATGTCACCTAGCATTAAATACGACTTACCAAGATTGATATGCAAATGCATGAACTCACGAGCCCTGATAATTACATTCTTGATTACGAAAAAACAAAGGATAAGTGGATGCTATACTCCCGGGTTTATGTACTCGTTATTTTTTTATGTAATTTGTGGGAACCCGGGCGTATTAGAACATAATAATGATGATATTATATAATATTTTTATGGGGCCACCAACAGTGCACCGCGGTTATAGAATGTCCAGCTGTTACATTACTTATTCTTTATACTTAATATTCATATTAAATGTAAGCTCAATACAATTTGATAAAATCGAGACTTCTTGTTGTCTTAAGTTAAATGATTTGTAATTTAATATGACGTGGATAATATCAATATAACTAAAGATAAAATAAGTTAAGCTTCAAATTGTATATTTTTCGGTAGTAGGGAAAGTCAAATTTTATTCTTCTAAACTTACCTTCGGATACCTAATGGTTCGGATTTCGGGGTACAAATAATATTCTGATGTATCGTCTTCACTCTTTGTATCCGTTGTCACTTCGGGTTTTGCGTTGCGTCTTAAACGCCTTCGGCGTCGTTTCTTTTTCCGTTGTTGCTTCTGTTGTCGAGAATGTTTTTCGGTTTCGCTGCCGTCATCTTTATCACGTTGTTGCCCACCTTTCATGTAAACCGAATATTTGTATTCTCCCACTCGACGGTCGTCGAACGTCGCGTACATCAGATACCGTCCGGAAGACGGCCATACGGCTGGTGACCTCTTCAATATCTCCACTATATTACAACAACAATGAATATACATTATTAAAATAACAAAAATGTTCGTATTGTATTGTGCAAGCTATTTTCAGGTGGTCTTACTTTCATACAGATAATCAGCTACTCCGTTACTCACTGTACCAACAGCCGAAACCGTTGAACCAGACGTCGTAATTCTGCGCACCGGACCGTACGGCCAGGGCTTCCACGATAATTTAGAAGAAGAGTTGTTGCTCTCTCCGTGATCATACTTGTCATTAGGCGTCACCGTGGAGGGCGGCAAGTTCGGACCAGTGGTGTTAGATGTTCGCGAATCTACTGTGGAGTTATTTTTTTCACCGTCGGAATCGATCACCGTCGCCGACACTTTTAGTGACCACGGCACGTAAAACACGTCGTATCGATACACGGCAATCAACGCCATTGATTCAACATGTTTTTCCTCCGTCGTCGAAATCTTGTGCCACTGTGCATGCAACAGGTATGGCTGTACACTATGAGACGAAGTGCCGTTTTGAAGTTGACGATCGTTGTCTAATACTATAGGAGTCATTTGTCTGAAACAAAAAAAATGATTTATATTATTCGTGCAACAAGTAGTTTAGTTATTTATAAACATACTAACCCGGTGGACACGGTGTACACGGTGTAACGGGCGGTTTTCGAGTACCTAAACAACTGCAAGATATTGACAATAATTAAAAGACTAACGATGTATTCTTTTTACAGGTAGTATTTATACGAGATTACTTTTTTAGCATCGTGGCCTATGAGCACGTGATTACGATCAGGCGATAGTTCAAACGACACTATTTGGATTTTTAATTTCTAAAAGAAGAAAAAAAAATCAATAAAAATATAGATGAATGTGGTTGTACATTCTCAATATATTATAGCTGACCTGTAACGTATTTTTCGACATAATGTGTTGAGTAGTTTGAACTGTTCCGTCTTCTTTGATTGCCATCACAGCTAAATCCCCGTTACCGGTCACGTAAAATATCTCGCTACCCGATATCCACGTTCCGTTGAATATTTTGATGCTCGCCGAATCCGATAGAATATCCGATAAACGTAATGTCCTCATGCCCCTTCGACGCCACCAAAGTTCATCGTTCGCCCGTTGGTTGTAATAGTAGTCCGAACCAGCCCTATCACCGTTTTCCAAATCCGAATAAGAGTCCGATAGTTCTTCAGGTTGAGGTGGTGTTAATAAAACGACTGACGTGACTATCATGGCCAGGACGGCAACGATGACCATCAAAGCAATGAGAATTCCACGCCAGTTTCGACGCTGTTGCGCAGAGTTCATTACTAGATCCTAAAATACGTTTTTTTTTTTAATCCGTTCATTTAAATCAGCGGTTCACAACCATTTTTCATTCGCGTACCCCTTGGCCTCTCACTACTGATTTACGGACCCCCAAATGTCAATTTTTCATATATTTTCACATAAGATAGATAAGAATTTACGAAATAACTAAACCGAAAAATTCGGAAATATTTATTCATTTTAACCAGCGTGTGCCATACAATGTATGATGAGAATAATTTAAATAATATAAAGTTAAAAATGTAATTTTATTGTTATCCTTGTTCACAGCGGATATAAGATAATAATGGTTAATGGATTTAACGCTTATGATATATTTCATAAGAAAACAGAAAAACTGATTCACAATAACACAAATATCAAATGCAATTTTCACTTTTTCCGCCATTACGTTATTTTTTCCGCGGACCCCCTTGTAACTTCTTGTGGACCCCTAAGGGTCCGCGGACCGCCGGTTGAGAACCGCTGATTTAAATGATAATTCTAAATAATTAATAAATATAATTTTTCTTATTGTTTCTCGTATAATAATTAATAATAATCGTAGTTCAAAACGTTCGTCTTTATCATGAGGCTTATTATGTATAGTATTTAAGGGGTTTGAGATAGGCAATTTAAACTATAATTATTAAGTAATTTGAAAAATGACTTCAATACATCTCGTAGAAATGATAAATGTACAAGGTTTTATATGTTTTAATTATTTATTTATTACCAATTATTACTAAACAAGTACAATTAGCAACATAACGAATTCGTGTTTTGTTCTGCAGGATAATATAAGATTTTCGGGAAAAAAATGATCATAACTATATCTTTGATTTAAATGTTTCTGATGTCGTATGTTCAACAGAGAAAAGTTATTGAGTTTTCAAAATTAAATAAAAACAGTATAAAAATAGAAGTAATAAAATAAATTAATCTTGACATTTAATTAATATTTATTTAATAAATTTAACGCAATAGCACTATGATGTTTATGCAATTATGCTATATACTCAGCATGTTTTCATAGTGCTATAAAATTCTTCAACTACAATTCAAGTTTATTTGTTTTAATTTTAATTAAACATCTGGTTTTCATCAACTAACTAATGCATCACGCTGTAACAGACATCTGTGATATCAATGCACCGGACGAATAATTATCCATCAGTATATAAATTATACATATACATATACATATATATATATATATATAACAAATAATAATATTACGCATACATTATGCATATTGGAAATCAATAATCAATTCTACCCGACCACCCCTACCGAACCGTCCTCGTCGTACAAACGTAAACGTCAAATGCACTTACCTCGTCATCGAAATGATCACCCATGCCGGGACGTTGTCGATATTCAGTCGCCATGGCCGACGATGAAGACGGTTATTTTACCGCGCTGGAGACGACGACGACGACAACCGTCGTCCGTTAAATGCGTATTTTCGCCATCGCCGATCCGCCGTGTTTCGCGACGGTCCTCGCGATCACCATCGCCATTTCCGCACTCTTCGGCCGGGTGCTGCGGACGAATCTCGTCGGATAAACAGAGGACGGTGGTCGTCCTACCGACTGCTCGCGGCGTGATGGACGATGAGTCGTGTGAGGACGCACACTATTTTATTAATTTACTGGCACAGAGCGGTGATTCGATTCGGCTGCAGCGACGTGCGAGTGCGTTCTTGCGCGTGTGTACGCTGGCGTGCGCGATTTACGTGTTTGTGTACATGTTTGCTAGTGTGCGTGCGTTTGATCGTTTGCGTTTGTGAAGAGGGGAGGGAGAAAGAGAGAGGGAGAGGGTGGGAGAGAGAGAGAGAGAGGGAGAGGGAGAGGGATGGATGGACGGATTGACTGAGAAAGAACGAGAGAGGGAGAGGGATGGATGGACGGATTGACTGAGAAAGAACGAGAGAGTGAGGGGATGCTGTGTTCACGGCTTACGTACGTGTGCGGACGGGCGAATACGAGACTGCGGAGTGGCGAAGGGATGACGCTCGGAAAACGTATTGTAGAGCGCATAGTGTGTAGGAGTAAAGGCGCCGGCGTAACTTCACTAGTGCCGCGCTACCGTCGACGGCGGCGGCGATAACCTAAATATAGATTTTTGTTTTTACTACACCGTCCGCGGTCGTCGTAGCGACAGCGTCATACCGTACACCACAGCAGGTGTTGCCCCCGACGAGCAGCCGTCGAACGAGGAGAGAGGAAAAAAAATCACCGCGGTGTCGATAGAAGTTGGCTTCATGTCGATCGAATCAGCTATATCTATCTATGTCCGTATGCGTTACATATGCAACGATAATTTCGATGTTGGCGTATACATATACTTGCTGCGACACATAGCGGCAAGTATATTCGTAACGTTAACACCGGCCGCGCACCGCCGGGCCTGAACAAATCGACCGGGATACACTCTGTAGGATATGTTTATTTTGTTTTGTATTTTCGATACCCACCCATCTACCTATTGACCATTTTGGACGCGTGAAAAAAAAAATAATATTCGCTACGTAAATACCACGGGTTATTTTTTCACCGTACCATGTAATACGATAAAAAGTATTTCGCGCCATCAAAGTGTCTAAACGTAAAAGCTCAAAGTGGTTTTGATGATATAGGGCTTTTGATTAAAAAATATTTTTCAAACAGGCATAGGGGACAATAGTGACACTGGATAACGCTGTCAATATTGCACGCGGGCTACGCTCGATTCGCCGGATGATTGATGAATAACAAATATACGCTGATATAATTGAAAAATTGTATTTTATAAAATAGTAGACAGCTAATACGTCGAATGAATTTCTGCCGACTGTAAATAATTTCTGCACCATGGGTTCTATAATCGTTATCTAGTATAGAAATCTGCAGTGTAGTATTGCCGTCCCGCAACAGCGTCGAGCCATTATTATTTATTCAGCATACTTTGTAGCAAAATCATCAAAAATGTAGAAAATTACTTTTAACTTTAGTTTTTCAACATTTGCAGTTTCAAATACTTTACGCGAATATTGTTTGTGTGTAATAATATATAATTTCAGAAATATCGTGAGAAAAACAACGTAATTTGTTAAATGGAATACTTATCGTTACAAGTGGAAAATATGAGTTTATGACAGACCAACTTACTATGGTTTTATGAATAACAGTAATACATTAATTTTTGCGTATTTCAAATCATTTTATTGTATCTTTATGCTTTTGTCTTTCGTATTACGTCTTACGTTGAATTTGTTGTTAGAATATATTTTCACTTCATCTTAAAAACTTTAAAATAGAACTGTTATGTCAGTCATCATCAAACCCTCATATACTACGTTCATATGTAAATACTCGTTTAGTTTGAGTTTCGGAATTTGTTTGTATTAAAACATTTTTTTTAGATTTTAAACAAAAAATTAATGGATTTGAATAATTAACTGAAATAAATACGTTGTCACAGTATATTATGAGTTTCCTGTTTCAAAAAATCTATTAGTAGTTTATTATTCATAAGCCAAATTGCATATAAAAGCACTTATCGTCTGCACAATTTATATGGCCACTTTAAAGAAGGTGAAATGTACTATATTTATAAACAGTTCTCTTTAAAAATGTTAGCGTCAATACTGAATACCGGATATATACGCCATAAAACATTACAATATAATAGTAAAGTACTATAGTGAAATATGAGATTTTTATAATTTTATTCACGCCTTCAATCTGGGTGATTGTACTTAATTAAAAAAGGCAAGTACTCTTTGAATTTGTTAACCATTTTTTAACGTTTGGAGGTTTTTCTTATTTAGAATAATACTACATATTAGAGATACTAATTTTCTACCTAGTAATAAACTGTATGTCTTCAGTAAAATTATAGTTTAAATAATCTTAAAATGGTTTTTTCTTGTCCAAAACTATAGTTAAATATTTTAATACCGTAAATAATTTAATCTAAGAGAAATTTTGGATCATAGTCTCAGAATAGGGAGTCAGGGAGCATAACAAATGATTTATGATGCGAGCTCATAAATAATATTGCACACACGCATATCCGCATTTATTTCGCAGTGCATGAACTTTGTTCCACAGAGTAGGTATACGTATGCATTATCTCTTAGAATACACACAAAGACTGACAAAAAAAATTGTCAATGCATCCGGTTACGTTCATTACTAAATAATACACCACAAACTAATAACTATAATAGTTATTGGATTGGAAAATAGTTTTCTTAAAAACTGAAATATATTTCCATTATTAATTTACTAAATAAATTTTTCAACTGTACAATATTTACTTAAACGTAGAAGGAGCAATTTAAGGATTACTCATCAACTACTGATATTAAAATACTAGTTATAATATAAAACATTATTCTATTGAACATATATGCTTTTCTTTATTATTACAAATTGTACGACATAATTATAATACATTAATACTATATTATAATCTTGAAAGCAGTGCATTATAATATTATATTGGTATAACTGTATTTAACTAAAAATAATATATTCAGTTGTTAGTTGTTACTTCAGTACGTGATTTGCAATTGAATGAAAACAATTGTTTTCCTAATTATTTTAATATTTAAAGTAAACATAAGGGTCTGGCCTTATATTTGTCAATAATTTTTGGTATAGGTTTAGACCTAAATACCGTTAAAATGTAAACTATAATAAATTATGATCAATAGCTAAAATTGTATTTTAAATATTAAGCAAACAATAATATAATATTTAGTTTTTATATGATTTCTGTATACATTTTACGGTATATATTTATGTGAAAAAAAGCTTCGAAACATTTATATTGCTTCTCTATCAATAGTACATTATTGTATATTATACCAGATGGCAATTGTGGAAAGGTTATATTTGGAATATTCAAGTAATTTTCGAGAAATTGTGATATTTGCGTCGAATTCGTTTTTAACAAATATCATTTCAGAACCACTTATTAGTTATTACATTTAAAATTAATTGGAATTCAATATTTGTATTGGAAGCATGATTTATAAAAAATAATAATTGAATAGTCATTCAATTTTTATGGTTACAAGTACCTATTTTAAAAAAATGCATAATATTAGTTGAAATACGATAATGTAAATAACTTAGGAAAAAACCACTTAATATATAGGTTAACTCTGTATGCACGTGAGTAATTACATATTATCGATATTAACGAATTATTTATGTAAAAATAATATTTCTAGTTATTTTTTCTACTGCTCATTTATTATTATTATTATTATATGAATAATAGTTCTAATATAGTAGTATACTATTTATTTATGACATAAATTGTATAAACTTCGAATAATTATAACTCATATTAACAAATTTTAAATTTATGTAATTCAACATTTTCAAAAAACTAATATTAGAACAGATTTAAACGAACCTAAAGTTATGGATTTTCACGTGAGTTAAAAAATGTCACTGTATACAAACAACGAAGGAAGTGATATTAATTTAATTATAAAAATATAGAATTGTATCTGGAAAACGATTTAAAAACATAAATATAAATTGCTATTATATTCCGAGATAAAACTTGTTTCGCGATAAAAATCAGTATAACATGTATGACTATATGAATAAAACACAAAATGTATGTCATTTCATGATAATCCGTTTGGAATTGGTTTTTTCGATGGCGTATCGGTTTCAAAATTGCGGTATTTTTATTATGTTTTGTGTTTTGTATTTATAAATATATGCACACTTTTTTGTAATATACTTCAAACATTTTGCATATATTTGTGTCAGCGATCACATTGAGATAAACGTACTTTTAGATGATCACCAAAAAACATTATACGAAAGTTCAATGTTTTGCAATTCCATAAACCTTAGTAGGTTCACGTAATCTAAAACTTTAAGATTACACAAAAAGTTTTTTGTAATAAAATGAGATCATAGTACCTATAAGCTTCTAAAATTAACATTTTGCTAGATTGACGAACTCGCACATTTAAGATATATACCACGAAGTTCAGAATCTGGGCCTTATTTTAAGATTTTTATGAAACCTCTGTATAATTGTGACAATAAATGTCACACTAAAGTTTTTCATACACTACAAAGTACCCTTAAAAGAAAAAGTCCATTATAAGTCTAAGTTTTTCAAGTTCTATTCCATGTTTTCTAATTACTTTTGATTTTAATATATTAACATACATTTTCATGCTTCGATGAATGTTATTCTTATATATTGTTAAGTAATAATTTATTTGCTTTTATGTCTAAAAAGCTATTTGAATATTTTTCAGTTTTTACTAATTAACTTAAGATTTAACTACATATGTATTCGTGTGATTACATTTCACGTAAGTACAACTTTTGTATAATTAATGTGTATACACTATACACATTAGTACGTTATAAATAATATAATATTGTTTATATGTCTGTACAGTAAACATTTAAGCTACTAAAATACTGAAAAATCTCTTATAAAGTTTTACTCCAAGCTAATATATTTTTAACTAGTTGTTGAAAACTGGGCACTGTTATTATTTTACTTAAGCTAATGGAGTTAAACAATTATTTTAAAATTTCAATAAAAATATATTATTTTCAAGTAACTCAAAAAAAATGGTAAAAATAATTTATGTACTTGTAGCACCAGTAATTTCAACTTTTGGTAGTGTTTTGGGAAAATCAGCTGAGAATAAACACTATTAACCCAAAAAAAAAACTCTTCAACTATTATTATTTTATTGTAGTTAGAGCTATTAAATTTAATTTTTATGAAATTATTCAATAGATATTGAATCAATGTTATTAATCAAACGGATCCATGCAATGACTTTGGCATAATTTCGTTAAATAACATGAGCATGAGTAGATGCTAATAAAAATGTACACTATTAAAAGAACATCGTTTACATTTTTTTTTATTTATTAAAAGACCTTTTGCGGTGAATCATTACAGCTCTGCAGCTACATAAATATACAGTATTACGAAATATGGAATCTGAAATTGAATGACAATTATAAACAATACGTTTTGATAAAGACATCCATACGTATAAATTATTTATTATTTAAATATTTGCATATTAAGTGATTCTGAGCGAAGGCTAGAGTCTAGAGTCGTACGTTTTATAAATATACAAAATTATTAAACATGATAATAAATATCTAGAATAATATTTAAATTAAAATGCATTACATGAATTGCATTAAAAAACATAATTAAAAATACTTTTTCTTATTTTATGTAAAAAAGCAATTCTTGAAGATAAAGAAAAAAACAGTTATTGTTAAAATATGTAAGAATAATAAATGTATATGTTCTAGTACCTTCATAAAAGTAAAAAACTAACAGAGCCCTATTTTCTTCCTTTTTAGCAATAGGCAAAATAACTTAAATTTTCATAATATACAATAAAAAATTACACATCAAATGGTTCCAGAATGAAATTAAGTATTATTTGAAAAACTTTTTTTTTCCAACTATCTACTACTCATAGTCAATTAAGTTAATAATAATGAACATTAAAAATATAGTTTTACTGATGTACCATGTATGTGTCCATTTTAAAATTATGGTATGATACATGCCATATGGTAGTTTTTCAGTTTTACTACCAGAAATAATTGACCAACACACATAGTTATGATGTAATATTATGAGTGTTTTGTTGATTTTGATCAAAATAGCAAGGTCTTAAAAATTCTATAACATTTTAGAAATAAAAATATATTATTCACTAATAAAATTACGTGTCATAGAAAGTAGACATATTTACTTTTGTATATCTTGCATTTTGAATGTACCTATTATAAATATTAATGAATTAATTTCAACAACATATTCAGTTATTGCTATAGATGTTGTTATTGACCCTGTGTACATTTAAATATCACTCAACTATGGTAAGAATATAAAAGACTAGCAGTCTTGCAACTGCATAATTATCCAATAACAAATCAAATACAATCAGCGACTACTTGAGATGCAAACATTTCTTTTAGATTATTTGTTGTGCTATAGTATATATATTATATACCTATGCATATATAAATTGGTTAAATTTGTTTTAGCATTGTAATTAGAGTTAGGTGGAATTTAAATCGATGGTATCGAATCGCACTTTAAACAATAAATCATTTTCATGGTGAACCAAGTAGCTATTACTTTAATGTCACAGAGTACCTAATTAGTTTTAATGTCGAACCAAACAGTTAAATCTAATATCTTTACAATTATATTATTATATTTAATTGCAATTTGACAGTTATTTGTTACATTTTATTAATTTTTTTATTTTTAATCAAATCAAAAGCATTTTACGCATTTAAAAGTGTAAAATATTGAAATATTAAATTTTAATTTTCATCGCTGTTAAGTTTGGTTTTTTACAATTTTGGTTGGACTATGAACCAAACTCTTAAAGTTAATTTGTGTTTTATCGAATTTTGAACAGTTTAAAATTCCACTAGTAACTATAATAGTTCTTATAAATAATTGCATGTTTGACAACGTTATAAATTCTAATAAATTGAAATACTTACTGTAAGCTTTGTAATTTGTATGTATATATTTAACTTCCATGTACCCTGATTTTATGCTTCTGCATTTGATGTCTATGATCAATATTTATGTCTTAAGTATTCATTATATATATATTGATTATAGTATACTGTAATTCTTTTCATTCTATGTTATTTAAAATGCTTATTTTATAACCCATAATAATTTTAATGTTTGTTCATTAACTTATATCTTACATTTTTACTTAATTTTTATAAATACAAAAACGAAAGTGAAAAATCGTAGGTAGGTATGTACATTTTTTTATATTTAAGCATCTCTTCTTAGTTATTAGTTTATTACCAATGAAAATGTGATTAATTTATTTTTTATTCATTTATGGATAGAATCTTGGGTTTTAAACTTATTAATTTTTAGTTCATCTACCTACATTTAAATAATCAAATACACGAAAATAAAATAATTATACATCAAATTGTTAGAAAATATGTTTTCCTAAATGAAACTATTTATTATTTAATTTTAACGTTCATTGAAAGATATTTAAATTCAATGTAACACAAATAATTTATGTTTTTTCAGTAAATCAAGTTTTTGAGAACAGGACGTTGACAATTATATTGTTTTATTGACTATTGTTATAAAATGTACTGTAAAAATATATAAATTATTAAAGATTATGCGTTCTAAATATTTTTATGTTTTGAACATCAAATGAGATAGTTTGAAATGGATTGCTAATTAATTAATGTCTGATTAAATAGTATCATTATCGAGCTAGAAAAACATTTATTGCAAAATATAAAACAGATTTCACGAAACATATTGAAGAGTGTGGAGACATTTCAATCTGTACATAGCTCAGTAAATATTGGGTAACGTATTTTTAATTCATGTTTCATTGTGTACGTATGTACAAGTTTTAAAGACACTTATTTTCGTATGAATTATGAGCAACTAATTTACCATTTAAAATGTAAATAAATCGAAGTGATTATATTTTCCAATAAGTTTATTTTGATAATGATATAATAATAATAATAATAATTATAATAATAATATAAATTATTATTAAAGTTATAATATAAGTCGCAATATTTTAATTTATAGTATGTTTATACTTTATTTTTTCACTCCAATAACAATATAATAAATAGTGACACGTCAACAATATCATTGTGTATTATAGGTACACTCTATGTTATTTTCTACTTCAAGTTAATGAAGAAGTAACAACAAATCGTACACTATATATACTATGATCTTTAGTGGTTGACGAAAAAAAAAAAACAGTTTTTGTACTTTACATAAAGATAGAGAAAGATTAATAATAATAATAATAAAAAAAAAATTAACACTTATATTGACTAATCTACAAGTTTTCTTAATTGATTTAACCTCGTAGTAACAACAAGTGTTCTAACTCGTCAGCCGAACGTAATAGGAAAGCCGCCGACTCACGATATCCCGCTATGAGTTGTCTTACAGTTACTACGTCAGCTTTGTTCAAAAGTTTACTGCTTGGTTGTGCTGGTGGTGTCGTTTGGTTAAGCATAGAAGGCTGTAGTGGAAGCGTCGGTGTGCCACTAGAGATACTAGATGAGGTGGACATCGTTGGAAACAGCTGCAGCATACCGGTAGTAGAAGACGAGTTGTTACTGCTGATTCGTCGATGGTTGACCGTAGTAGTAGATGTCGATGATGAAAGGCCCCTGAAACCAGTATTGCTTGTGTATCCACTTCCTATTGGTACCGGTGGTATTGCATTCACAACGCTAGTGCCGACTGTTGTGGTTGTTGCAGTAGATGACTTATTAACGCTTAAGTCAGTGGGCCCAATGGTTTCTATAAACATTAACAAAAAGTCGAACATTACTTGAAGTTCTTACGTGAAATGTCATATTTTTTTTTATCAAATAACCTATTGAAATGAGATATTAAAAAGTTAAGCGATTAATTATATTATAAAATGCTGACGTAAGATAATAAAATAGACCTAATCGTAGTAAGACAATATATTAATCGTTATCGTCTTACCGTTATTATTAGGAGATGAAGATGCAACGTTAGCTCCACAAGTAACAGCTACTGTGTTCAAGTCTTCCGTTATACTGTTATTGATAGAAATAAAATCACCAGCAATAGCACTTCCTGTAGATACGCCACCTCCACGACCGTCGTTACCATCTCGATTTTCTGTTTCATCATTGCCATTGCGATGCTCGATATTGACTTCAATAGCATTGGAAGAAGACTTATCAAAGCTGCTATCCCCAACACCGACATCTTCGTCCGATGACGTTGATGACATTTGCAATTTCGTGCCACCACTACCATTTTGGTTTAAAAGTAAAGTACCTGCTGGTTGTTGAAATACATTAGCGGCTGAAGTTGGAGTATTTGAATAAGGATAAGGCTGAGCAACGGGTTCAAGACCAAGACGCATTCGACGAGCATTATCTGATTCCCGTTGACAAGCCACTGCTAATATTGTTTCAGCTTGAGCACTCGTTAAATGTGCAGGAGTAGGTCTTTGCTGTAAATAAATACCATACAATTAATATTAATAATAATAAAAAAAATTAGTAATTATCTTCAAAAGTGCATACCGGTTGTGCAGATGGATCCGAAGGAGAACCATTTGCTGGCCAAGGATTAGTGGGCGGAGGAGGCGAAGATGATACACCACCAGATTGTGGTGTGTTTCGCTTGTTCCGACGGCATGATTTTAAATAAGTCCTGATACGCTTACGTGATCTGTCTGAAAGCTCAGGGAACTGTCGGCCGCATGAATCGATAATGGCTTGTACCTTATCTTTGGGTTGTCTACTGATAGGCACTTGTCTATCCAAATTTTCATCCACAAACAACCGAACGAACATCTAAATATATGTAACAATAGTTCATTATAATAAATACGTTAATTGCAGTTATCAATTTTTGACTTAAAAATATATATTTTTTTGCTCACATTAAACGCCTTTAAACGTTCTGGGTCTATATGCTGTTGTGAGGACGATCCAATTGACTGTCGGTGCTGCTGTTGTGATAAAGAGTTTGATGAAGAAGTTGTAGTAGAAGGTTGTTGCCATTGCTGGTGATAATTTGTTGCAATACCAGAATCGGTGCTATCATTCATATTTTGAGTATTATTGCCACGGCCAGAGCGCTGTAATTGTCTTAAGCGCCGAACCTGTTGTCTACGCAGACGCCGAGCTTGCGCACTACTACTATCACCACCATCTGCCGCTCTATCACTTTCCTCTTCTTCGTCGGCATCTTCTTCACCTTCTTCAATATCATCGTCATCCAAGTCCTCCTCCTCTTCTTCTTCATCCTCTTCGTCCTCTTCGTCTTCCTCATCATCGATTGCTGGGTCTTCTTCATCTGCGTTCATTGTATTTTGGGCGCCAGTTCCAGTTCCAATATCATTTCCGGCGACATTGCCATTTGAAGTGCTTGCTGACATACCATTTGTCTCTTTAGATAATAATCGATATGGAGTTGATGGTGATGAAGTTGGTGGTGGTGGCAATGACGGCAAAACTTGTGATCCAACAGTAGCTGTGGCCAGAGAATTAACCGACGAACCAAACAACTGTTGGAATTTCGGAGGTGATGACAAACTATGGTGATGCTGCTGATGTGCTGCAGTAAGAAGACCTAATGGTGGCCAAAGCACAGTCGTCGTTGTGGTTGGGGGTCCAGATACCGAAAAGCTGCCATTCTCGTGTAGACTTGTACCGCTAGTAGTTGTATCTGCGTCATTTTCTGAATTATAGAAAAGTATATTAATAAAAAATATAATAGTATTGACAAATTTTTATTTGCATTATATTAATTTTAAATTTATAATGAAAATTAATATATATTGAACCTACTGGAATTTAACGGTCTAGGCGAAGGCGATGATGTTGTGGAAGATGTGGGAGTTCCACTCCTCCGATACAACTGTTGTTGAACCGTCAATCCAGTTCCACCAGAACGACGTTTGTTCGAACCACTAATATTGTTGTTCTGATTAAAGTGATGGGCCATTGGAGGCAGAGATAGTGGCAAATTTGGAGGTGGTGATGTTGAATCACCCGCTGCAGCCGCAGCTGCGGCCGCCGCGGTGGCCGCGGCAACAGCGGCAGCCGCGTACTGTTGCAGTTGCTGTTGAATATGCTGGTGATGATGGTGATGTGCGGGTGACAACCCAACCCCGGATGCTGAATGGGGTGGTAGAGAGAGCGGTGCTAATGGTGATAATGCATGGTGGTGGGCAAGATGTGAATTGGGATGCAATGATGATAGTCCACCAGGTGATATGCCACTTCCAACTGAAGATGGAGGGCTAAAAAGCAAAGCAGCTGCAGCCGCAGCTGCAGCAGCAGCCATAGAATTGTCATCCGCAGACCCGTCTACGTCCATCATATTAGTATTATTAACAGTATCATTGGCCATGTCTAACCAATGTCGATGAAAATTATGATGTGTGGCACTACTAGTAGTCATCGTGTCTAACGACTTCTAGAAATAGAAATAAAAATAGTAACAATAATTTAAATACAAATCCCATATCTACTAATATATTAATGTATTAAATTTTAAGTTTTTTCGGGAAAAGCATTTTTAGTTTCATACAAAATGTTTTCAAATGTAATTACGAACCAATGCTTTGTTTTACTATTTAAATTAATTTAAATTAAATTAAATTAAGTATAACATAATATTTTACCGATAAAGAAGATGGTGATGAAGATGTTGCCAGTCCATTCATAATACTTCTGGAGTTATGGTGCATATGGTAAGGATGATGGCCACTTCCGTTTATCCTTTTGTTCATGGGTGAATGCATAGCTGCACTCTTTTCCTAGAATAATAATACATTTAAAATAAAATTAGAAAAAATATATTATAATTAAATTAAATTATGATTATATATAATATATTTAAACCACTTGGTGGTAAAATAATTAATCAGTTACTAATTAGTGTTAGTACAAGTTTTGAATAATTATTGGTAAAATATTTTACCATCCTGTAATTCCCAAACTATTTAAATATTATTTTTTTCATATTTCATAAAATATACAGTTATGTGATTCTGGATGACAAATGTTGGCACTACCATATAAAAAACGCCTTATGCCCTACAAATCTATACAAATTTAATTAATATGTAAAAATATAATTAACTATATTGTTCAAAGTAGTTCCACGTATACGAAATATATTATTAAATAAGATACACAATGTGTTTCGTAAAATTGTTTTATTTTTAATTGCTAATATAATTATTTATATTTATGTTAAGCAATCAATTTTTGGGATAATCAGCAAAAAGATGCGAAAGTATGGGTTTTTAGGTATTAATTATAAATTATCACGATAAAATGTAACCATAAGTTATTCAGACTTCATTTTTCGTGTACTAAACTTCGAAAAGTAATACGATTTGTATTTTTGTATCCATGTCCCAACTATTTTTGAAAATACTTTTGCATATTGACAATTTTATATTCTTATAATTATAAATAAAAATAATTCTGTTATTAGTGGAAATATGATAAATTAAATTTGACCTAAGTAATTAATATGCATATTATAGTAAATATTTTTATGTCAATATAAGATTTTATTATATTTGGACTGATTGTGAACATATGACTTTTAATCCAAAATTAGTCTAACATTAACACTTTATTTACTATGGAAAATATGACAAAAAATACTTAAAACTATATTCATAACTACGGCACAGCGGGCACACATTAACATGTCTTTTTTAATCAAAATGCAATTTAAATTTGGAAATTTGAAAAATGTATTTTTGATTAAATTAAATTTTGTTGATGACATGATTAAAACAAAATCATTCCATAATTACTATATATCTCCTTTTAATTTGTGGTATCAAATAGCTAATTGATTCTATCACTATTTAATAATTCAAATGTTGAGTATTTATTAGGTAAGTAAACGCTACATAATCAATAATGTTTCGTATAGAGCGTATTACAATAAAATATAACATAAACATTCATAAAAATTATACGTATAGTTTTGGAATACATTTGGGATAACTTTGCGAGAACAATAGACGTTTGATATGAAGTGCGATGCTTATACAGAACGGGCGTATCGTTATAGACACCAGACACGTATCTAAGATTCTATTATTTTGACTGCGGGAATGACGACGACTAATTGATAAAAAACTTTTCTAACATTGTAAAATTAAAAAAAAATTTTTACTTAAAATGTTATTTATTTCCGAAAGAGAAATTAATTTTCTTATAACCAGCTATTCCTCTTTTATTTAAAACAGGCAGGCGATTTACCCCCCCCCCCGTCCCTCATTTGTTGTTGACTGATATCTTACGTACTGCATGAAAAAACCAATTAATTGTTAATCTCGATAATTTCAATCTCTTTCTATCGATATTCGATAATGTCCATATTCAATTTTTTTCTATTTTTGTAATATGTATATTATAGATATGTAGTTACCACCTATTCGACGTATGTTAAATATTATTGCTTAAGTAATATTATATCGTAAACTCCTATGTTAATATTTAACATAAACATCCTATACAACAAATAAAACGTATCAATTATAAAATGTGTAATATTTAATTAATTCGTTTTGAAAGAATGCGTACCAATTTGTAAATAAAATACAGACATTAGATGTTTTTAATTGAAATATGTACTTATTAATGCTATTGTAAAGAATAAATTTTTATTATTCATTAATCAATAACTATTAATGTTTTGAGAGTTTAATATATTAAATAAAAAATTAAATATATATTTATTTTTAATGTCAAATATGTTAAATTTTTTACACGTCTATAGTAAGAGAACAATGTAGAACTTATACAAATTTAGATGAATTTAGATGTATATAAAACCAAAAGGTTATAACTTATTATCCATTATAAATAAGTAACCAGCGCTCGCATAATCTATCAATTAATTCGGGAACGTTTAATTAGTGTAGGTACCTTTACACATATTATACAGTTTATATTGAAGGTACATAATAATTAATAAGTAACACTGTTTAATCCAATAGATTAATTTAATCTGTATACCACTTATTTGAATCTTTAAAAATTATAGCCGTATTTATATTTATACTATTAATATTAATATTATACGTCACAAGTATACATTATTTTATAATTATTACATTTCGAAACTTTAAATTGTTATTTTACATGTATAATTAAGTACCATTTATCTTTTGATTATAGAACTTTTCTATTCATTCTAAATTATATATTATAGCAAAACATTGTTGTACAATAAGTTTTTAAATAGGTACAAGTGTCAACATGTTTTACATTGCATGTATACTAAACACGTAAGAACTAAGAAACAAAAGAAAATCAATTTATTTAACTTTAGTTGTAATAGAAAAAACTTATAGATGACGTTTAATAAAACTAATGACAATGTGGCTGATTAAAAACGCCATGTTATTATGAAGTGTTTAATTTCTAAAAAAAAAGAACTGATGAATCTTACACATACGTTTTTCCCACAATTAAGGAAATTACCAAATTTCACTGCATGTGTTATTGATTTTTTTTGACTTGTGGGTAGGGTTTGTGAAGTAGCAGAAGAGTAACAATTAAGTCAGAATGACTGTTGGCTGTTCGAGGGAGTTTAATATAGCCAGCAGTAGTAGCTATAGATAGGAAGTGTAGAGGTCCGAGATGAGTTTGGACAGCAGGACTGATTCTATTACAACTACTATGGTTTCTTCGAAACACTAGTGGACATGCTAGAATTTCGGGAGCTGGTAAGGGGAATGGGGAGGGGGGGGGGTGATGACGGCGACGGCAATAGCAGTAGACAGAGGACACTGACGGCGACGGGGTGGATTAGTAGCACCGCCACCACCATCACCCCAGTACCGGTACTACTACTACTACCACCACCACTACCACTACTGCTGCTGCCACTTCCGGTTGAGCTTTGTCGAGATCATGGCTGGAGGGTGTAGGTATTGGTGTTTGGAACAAGGCAGAGGACGTGTAGAGGGGGCACGTTGGGAATAGGGTACCCGACAGCAGCAGCTATATAGGACGAATACTATATACGTATATAAAACGGATGCGTGAAGGGCCTTCGGGGCCGGGCCGAATAGGTGGTGCGGTCGCGCACTCACATACACGACAGGCGCACACAAACACACACACACACACATATATATATATATATATATATATTCGAGGGTACGCACACGTACGCACACATGTGTATACACGTACACAGAGAACTGATGAGTTTTCTCCTGGGGGATAATGGGGATAGTAGATAGGTGGTGGCAGCCGGGTCGGTACAGGAGCGGTGTAGGAGTTGTGACGAGAGTACGGTGCCGCCGCCGGAATTTGTTGTGGGGGACGGTAGCAGGGGAAGTGGGGTGTGACAATCCCTGTGTGAACCCTTGGGCCATCACCACTACCTCGTTCACCACCTACCCTGCTATCGTCCTGCTGAAGTACCCACACCCCTACGACCCCCCCCTCCTAGCTCTCGTCCACAACGTCACCACAAACGCACACTCCGACCAGCCCGCGACCTCCACTATCATACACCACTTACACCAGCTTTGAACGCTATAATATATTATTTCTATTACCATCCCAAGAAGAAGATGAAAGATTTCTAAATCTACCATTGTAAAATCAAACCAATTAATTATTGTACGGATCTATAGAGAGGCGGCGAAAGTCATATATTTATTCAATGAGTAACATATAGATATAGCTGTTTAGTCATTTAATGGTCAAAAGCACTTTTCCACAATCTTTAGTGTTGAGTAAAACTAGTTTGAATACATATTTTTATTTCAAATTGTAATCTTTTTAAGTGATCATTAAGTTATATAACTAATAACAGAACTCAATAATATGTGGTAATATAATTTAATTCATTAATTTTAACTTATTCTGTACAAAATTTAATAGGTCATAGAAAACCAGACGTTCTGAGTAGAAGATTCAAAACTGTAATCAAACCAATAGAGATATTCTAAAACAAAGGTACGATGAAAATACACTTTAAAAAGAATACTAGTAAATTCTAAGTAAAATTTGTCATCTTAGAAGGGCGTGGTGAAAACATTGATGGTGGTAAAAAGGTTTTATGCTGTGCATAACACTTATATGTGCCCACGCACAAATACATACACATACACACATATATGCATATATATTATATACATAATACATATGTGTCATACATGCAGTGTATAATATATACACACACATGCATGTACATCCATACGTACACACTCACACATACAGACACACTTACACACACATATTCACATATACACACATATATACATACAGTAACAGGGGTGTAAGTAGTGTTATATATAATAGTAATGGTTCGTGACGATCGGGTGGTGAGGAGGCAGTAGTGGTGCCAATAGGGTCTACTAACTTTTGCAGAGAGAGAAAGTATGAGGGCAAAGTGAAGTAAAGTAGAGTGGTGGTCGTGGGCAGGGAATGAGGGTAAAAGAGGGCTTTTCGTCGTTCCCGTCCTGGTCTCATCGCCGCCGGTTCTGTGGTAGTGGTCCCGTGTGTCCTATGTGTGTGTGTGTGTGTGTGTGTGTATGTGTGTATGTGTGTGTGTGTGTGTGTGTGTGTGTGTGCGTTCGTGTGTGTGTGTGTGTGTGTGTGTGTGCGTTCGTGTGTGTGTGTGTGTGTGTGTGTGTGTGTGTTCGTCCTCCGGCGAAGGATATTACATAGTAGTGTATAGAGAAGGAACAACAGTGCAAAGGAGGTGAGTAGTCGTGGTAGGAAGGAGGTTGTGATGATGGTAGGGGGAGAGTAGTTGTGTGTGTGTATGCGTGTGTATTAGCTTAGTGGTGTGTGTAGAGGCAGAAGTGTGGTAGTGTTGGCGAATGCGGTGGAGGGTAGTGGGACAGCAGGACGAGTATCACCGCCACCACTACCATCTCCACCGCAGTTTTCGCCGTAGTACTGTGTAGTGTGTATTTTGGACGACTACGACGACGATAACGAAGGGGGCGACGGTGGCGTTGGCGGAAGGGTGGAAGAGGGTCACTGGGAGGTGAGGATTTGACAGCGACGGGAACGGCGGTGGGAGCGGGAGCATTAGGAGGTACAGGGGGTGGGCTAGGGTGGTACTGATGGTCGGGTAAGTAGTGGTGGGAGGGTAGGTCCGTTATAGTAGTGACGACAGCGATGGTCAAGTGTACAAACAGACATAGAGTGGCTGTGAAATGAAAACGCATATCAGCAAAAATTAAAAACGGTTAAATGTTTGCATAATATGCGTAAAAAAATTGCCGCCAAAAATATACGTTATCACGTTAGCTAGTAAGTGGGTGCGGCGACGACGACTATTGCCGGCGACGGCAGCTGTCGCTCTTTTGATAACATTGAGATAAAATTTAAATAATTTGGCTTATGCAATATACACCACATATTATGTACTATACCATTCTACATATTATCACAGTAATAATAAATTACAATAGCGATCAGTTATCACATCCAGTACCTGTTTGAATCATTAATATTCGTATGTATCTATGTTATCGTTTTTCATTAATTTAATTCCGATGTACATTGATTAAATTGTATTAAAATGTTTCTCATCTTGTATACGTAATATTATTTACTACAATCATTAGTATGAACAATTAATAAAATACTATATTATACGTATAGTAAATATTATTTTATTATACATCTTTTCATAAATTAAGTGTAAAAAAAAAAAATTTCACAAAACTGAAATTCATAAAGAGACGTATAATAATATAATACATTTAACTTCTACTTAAGTGTTTACTATTTACAAATAAAGTAGTGCTATGAAAAATGTATACTAAAGTATAAAACTATATTATTACCTTTAGTCCTTGTTTCCGTTTGGCTGACATAATTGCTTTTGTATATGTAAGGCTTAAATAGTATTGGAATCGTCAAAGTAGGATATAATAATAGTCGTTTACTTCATTTTAAATTATTTCAAGTAGGTACGAAATATCAAAATTTTTTAACGTAAATGATAGTTTAAAAATGAATTCTTCAATTAACTAACTAATTCATTAGCGAGTAATTATTAATATTGATACAATAGCTTTTTGTATAAATACTTACAATATTACTAATATTGCAAATAGTTAACAGAAACGTGTTTCGGAAAAAATTGTTTAGAACAATGTTATCGTCTACATTTTAAAAAAAGAACGAAGGTAAATATGTTTATACGATTGTTTTTAAATAGTTTCCGTGCAGATATTTTACACTCGACGGCGAGTTGAAAATACGTGAAAATGAAAATGCGAGAGAGAATGTGTGTGAGAGAGAGCCCGGAACGTGTCGTTGACTGGCTGGTTGGCTGCCGACTGACGACTGATGAGGACTGACCGCCTATGTCGCCTTCGCCGTCGCCACCGCCAAAAGCGTTACGTTCACTACGACAATGACGTCGTTTTTAGTCGAAAGTGTGCAGTAGGCACTAGTTACACACTAATGTGATTATTATGACTATACTATTTACTTATTATATGATATATTATTCTGTGTACCATACTCCCATGTTTTATCGAACAAGTGTATTATTGTGATTACAATGATCATACCTGATACCTAATTTATACTTATAATTAACTGTCGGTAGTTTCAATAAGACATCGTTTAAAAGTCATAACACCTCACACACAATCGTATATAAATGATCGTAGAGAGCTTTTTTAGCACCTCCACTAATGACACGAATAAATTAATTAGCGTTGAACGCAGTATACTGTGTTTACTTATGTCTTACTGTCGAATATTTTATGTAGTACTCATGTACAAACAACCGACAAATTTCAAAAACACAATCATTTTGTCGAAATGTATATATAATAAGTGTCAAAAGCAACAAACGCTTTCAAATACAATTTTCGTTTCAACATTTTTTGAAATCGAAATTCCAAACAACAGTGATTGGAAAACTGCAATTGTCACTAGATCATAGATTCTATGGGTGGGTCGTTGGACGTGGTATGGACGAGGGGGATACGTTCGATTGCGGACTGATGGTGGTGCGGGTGAAAAGGGAACCATGTTCGTATTGCGACTTGCGAGTGAGAGGGGGGGGAATGACGATATACTATGAGTATATATAAATACAAACACACATACACACACACTCATACAATGATTTTTGAGAAAACGCGTGGGAATGTAATATACGAGTATATACATATTTTTTCGCGCATATAGTCGTTGTTATAGTAAACAATTTTAGTACATACAGTAAAAATGTATACCAAGCGTTCTATACCTATAAGGCCAAACCCGGAAGGGAATATTGGTGACGCTGTTTATAAGTGTAAGAATGAAAAAAGAGACGGTTGCAGGAACAAGGGAGACAGCGATAAAAGAGAAAAAGGAAATGACTGTGAAAAATGAAATATATACAACAATAAGAGATATCAACGTTACTGGTGCGCGTGTACCAACGATATTCAGTCTAGTACGTACATATAGAGAGAAAATACATTTTGTCTGTAATAGTAAGTCTATAGGAAAATATAAGTAACAATTTTTATATTTTATAAGTTACAGTCAACGTTTTGGAGTATAATGTGTAATGGAGCTTTTTCTACTGTGAAAATTCAGGTCAACGGTAAAATAGAGGACGAATAGTAGTATATATTGTATGTAATATATATTGTTGAGAGGAAGGTTAGGTTTTATTGGGAAGAGTGTTCGATTAAAATACGAGACAATCGGCTGGACGCGTATAACACAATATAAATATATATATGTGTGTGTGTGTGTATATATATGTACATGTACAATATAATATGTATAGGTGTAATGTGTATACTGAAATGGAATTAGTCGATTGGTTTGTAATAGGGTGATCGGTTTCAATATTGGGCGAACGAAGAGCGTTTGCGTGTATGTGCGATACGGCTAGTGGACGCGCCCGTTTTTGTCTGAGAATTTACTAGGTATCTGCATTATACATATAGTATAGTTAACGACCGATTTTTAACGATGAGTAGTGATGAAAGAATGTTTAGGAGTGGCAAACTATGAAGTGTCGTGTGAAGCATTGTACACTGTAACAAACAACATTTCACGATGATGCTTGTATGAGCCTATACGGGAAAAATAAAAATAAAACAGCTCAGTTGGTGGTGAAAATGGTAGTAGTTTGGAAGCGGTGGTGAAAGAGGACAGTATAGAGGCGGTAGCGTTGATGACGTCGGCCACTGCCGCCGCCGCAGGGTATAGCTTTAGCTGTTGTGTATAGTAATATTGGGCCGGACGGTAATGGAAGTACGTGTAGAGTAAGAGAAGAACGGGGTAGGTGTATAGAGTACTAGTGGAAGTGTAGAGGAGTGTGGTCGTAGAAGGAGGGTGAAGGGTGGTTTTGTGTGTCCCAGGGGTGGTGGTAAGGAGAGGAAACGACTATACGAAGAAGGACTGACAGCTGGTGCTGTTATGGCTGCGACGGTGGTGGCGATAGAAGAGGAAAGGGGGAACTTTGTCGGCAACAAGGGTCTACTACTTCTACTACTGCTGCTGGGAATCGTGACGACGGGGTGGTGAAAGGGTGAGAGGAGGGTGTTCCCAGTTTTGGACGGACGGCGGTATAGTAGGTATCTACCTTCCGCCACCGTTGCTACACCCCCGTCGTACCGCCGACTGACCGGCTGCCCGGCCGGACGACGTCGACGACGACGACGACGACGACGACGACGACGACGACGACGTATTACCTTTTGCGTTCCCTCCGCACCCTGTATCAGTAGCAAAGACCCCTTGCGCTCGACAAAGTGCACACCTCTCTCTGCAAAGAAGACCCCAACTCTACTGGATTGTTGTTAAACTCAGTTCAACGAAATAACGTTTTGCAAGCAAGCGAGCAAGTTTCACCGGTATGCGAATTGTGGCTATTAGACGTCGCTGGATAGATTCGTCTACATTTAGTATACTAGGAGTTTCATAAACGTATAGTAACCATCTGTATATAGTCATACAAGTGTAACCGAATAGAAAGAAGCAGGATAGGTGCGGTGCGCAGTGTTGAAAAGAGAGTGAGTTGCGTCGAATGCATTGGGTGTGGAGGGTAGTAAAAAGAAGAAGGAATGTGTATGTGCATGTGTGTGTGTGTGTGTGTGTGTGTGTGTGTGTATATATATAAGGATAACGAGTACGAGGCAAGCAGACAAGTAGTAGCGCGGGTGTATAGGGTTCGGGGTTGGTCGTCCGTTTTTAGAACGGCATGCGGTATATATGGTGTGAGTGTGCATAGCGACGACGGTGGCGGCGGGTGTGACAAGGGTATATCGACGGCAGTGGAGGGTTTACGCGTGGAGCGGTGTAGTAAGTAAGGGTTCCGCTACCCGCACCCCTGAATACGCACACGTCACCCTCACTATACGTACCAAAAGACTCGACGAGAATGTGTGTGCATGTTTGTGTGTAAGATCGCTCGTGTGTGTGTGTACAGTTGGTCCCATATATGTGCCCCTCTATATATATATATATATATATATATTGTAGAGTGTAGCAGCAGTATACCCGCGCGCGCAAACGACCCCGACCACCGCCGCTGTAGCTTTACTATATCCTCTATAAACCCTCCTTCTACTACACCCCCAATCACTAGTATCACGGCTTCGGGGCACTATCGGACCCGTTGTACTGTAAGGTCGAAGCAAACGAAAAAAATACGTGTCCAGAAATGTATATAAAAAAATAATACGTGTATATACGAGTTGAGAATGAAAAACGGATAGTAGTAAATAGAAAGAGAGATGCGCTTTAAACTTGGTGCGTATATATAATAAAAATAGGCCAGTCGACTAGCGCGAGGGAGTGTTGGCATCGGCGGTGGGTGAAGGTGTGCTGGACGATTACGATCGTAGTGAAAATACCTCTCCGGGTGAACGCATATATATATTATTGTGGACGTGTACCTATACTGTGGTCCTCTTCCTCTGCACCCTCTCTAGCACCACCGTCAACCATTGTTGAGTGAAAGTGAAAATTCGAAATTACAACCAACACTGTTATAACAACGTAGCCAACGCCTCCTCCAAACACTTATCAGCAACATACGGGCGAACAACACACACAGCACAGGTAGATAATGGTCGTGGGTGTAATCGGCAGGTGTACATACATCATAAATATATGTATATGTTGTGTGTGTGCGTGTGTATCGTACACCTAGTAACAGTGGGTAAAAAAACCGATAATAAATAAACCAGGGTATTTTCTGAAGGGAGCGGGGGCACGAGCCACGACCGTAGCTTATATATACATATATATAAATTATACGCCAAGAACGCGTACAAACGAGGGGACGATATATGATCGTTAGTATTACAATTTATGTCAATGAGGGCGCGGTAGTAAGTGAGTGTTAAAAATAGGGAGACAACAAAGGTTTTTCTAATCATTCAATTAGTATATTTTTACATCTTTGAATCAACTTTCAATAGAGTACCAAGTGTAAACATAAACAAACACACATACCACACAGGACATACGTATATATATATAGTACGCGTATGCTTGTAATACACTCAAAATGTTTGGAAATGTGATTACAAAAGAAACTATATATCATAGTGACATTTTTCGTTACACACATACGTTTATGCCTTGAACAATTTGTCTTGCAAATTTAGAAAACTTAAAGCGTGACATTCCATATGTACTATATATGACATTTTTTTGTTGTGTTAAATATGAAAACAGACTTAAATAATAAATAAACTTAACTTCCCTACACTATGTGGAAAACTTTGAAATACAGTAAAATATCTCAATATTAGTTAATAAACTGAAACCGTATAATAACAGTAGTTTCGGCGTTTCAATATAACACGCGATATTGTATTATTTATTACTATATACAATTAAATGAAAGAAATTTAGTATTCGATAACCTGTATAAATCAGTTTTGTGTGAAAAGGATATTTGCAAGTTTCGATTTAATATAACAATTTTTGTCCAAAATAATAACGATTTTGTGATCAATATAGTTGGCGGATATTTTGACGAGTTTGGAATTAGATATTGGGTTTTCGTTTGTTCTGAAGTACTTTGAACTGGACTGTGCACGCACCGTGATAAGTCGGTCAGCTGCAGCTGCTGTCAGTGTACACAAAGCACATAGATGTTACGGTGGTTTTGGTGAGTTAGGTTACACGTCCGGAAAAGACGGCCGAAATAAGAAAACGCACTATGGTAGTAACCGAATGACTGTGAGATGAGAAGAGGGTAGTGAACGATGGTGATAGTGGTAGTGGTATCGGGGTACCGGATTAGTCCGGGTGGGTAGATGATTTTCGTAGCTCGTCGACCAAGGTTAGGGCTAGGCAGACGAGATGGTGGAGGTGAAAGGGCAACGTTGTGTCGGTAGCAGGGTGCGGAAAAGGGAGGTTTGTGCCAGTGTCAAAGTAAATGGTGAAGGGGTGGTGGTGGAAGGAGGTTGCCGTCGAATAGCGGAAGAGTGGTTGAAGGGAGGGAGAGGATTGATGGGACCAAACGTGTGTGCCTCCAACTATTACTACACATAGTATTCGGATGTAGGGGGTGATAGGAGAAGACACACACACACACACACACACACACAATCACACACTCACACACTCACATCTTTACTTTCTCTAGGATGTATATGTGTTTATGTGTGATGATGGAAGGAGAGTGGTAGAGAGTAAGTTGTGAGTGAGAGTGTGGTAGAGAGAGGTTTTGCCTCGGGGGCTTGTAGATGGCTGCCACCGAGCAGTGATGGGTGTGCGGTGTATAACAGTGCGGTGGAGGTGTGTGATGGCTACGCGAAGAGACTACACACGCACACACAATCTATATATATATATATATATAGGTCGGCGGATAAGGCCTGCATTGGTGGTGAGAGGGTAGTGGTAGTGCGAAAGAGGAGCACACACAACATCAGGCTGGGTGGTGTTACAGTCGGCGGGGCTTTTGTCGGTGGTGAGAGGAGAGGAAGGGCACAAACGAAATAAGAGGAACACAGCGGCGTCGATGGAAAGGACTGTGCCGGGGGTGTGTGGGGGACGAGGAGACTAAAACCCCAAAGCGACGCGAGGAGGACTTTGTCGGGTCCGCCACCGATTTCCTATACGTTGCGTGAAGGAAAAGGGAAGGGGTACAGGGGATAGAGTTGAGGCGGGTGGTGAGGGTAGAGAATCCTGTTCGTGACCGACTACTGAAAAGGCGGTGAAGAGAAACGCTCTCGCGCGTGTATATATATAAATGTGTGTACACGCGTATATAGTTGGTAGGTCGACGAAGGGAGGTTTTTGGTGAAACGACTGCGATGCGTATAGCAGAGGGTAGAGGTGGTGGTACCGAACACCCACCGCCCGCTTGTTAGCCGAGGGCGGTGTACCCCCATAGTACTCGGCCCGTGCGCCGCGTCACGCCGCCGTCAAAGTCCCACCGCTACCCTTCCGCCACAGCATATTCACTCGGTATACTACTACGCACACTACTACCCTTCCACCCTACCGGTGGCAATACCGACATGCCCACCGTAGGCGTCTCATACCCGCTGTCGTCCCTGCCGTCGGCTCTTTTTTCCCTTGGTTTTTTTCTTCTTCCTTCCGGCCCAAATCCCCAAATCCCTACTACCCTCCGCCGACTCTGCCGCTATATACACCCTTTCTCTACCGCTGCTACCGACACACTAATGCGCTCTGGTGCTGCTGCCGTTCCCACCCTCTACCCCCTTAGTCCTCATCAGTCGTAATATCCTCAAAGCTCCATCGGCTCTCGGCCGTGTAGGCGACACACACACACACACACACACACACACACACACACACATACACGCGCGCGCTGCGCGGGGGTCGCAACCGGCTCTGCCGTTGCTACGATCGCCCGTCGTAATAACAGTGGTGGTAGTAGTAGTCGCATTCCCTTTATCCTTACTCGGTCGACCTATCGTCCGTCATCCATCTTCCTCAGTCCTCTACTTTCCTTTCCATTTCCTCTTTCCCACCTCCTTAGCACCACCCGACATATAGCGTATACGAGCGCACCACTCTCTCTACTCGGAGCATAGAACTGATTTTGCCCCGGCCAATTCGAAGCAGCGATGGCAAATAACGCGTATTATCTTGTCTATTTATAAAATTAAAAAGTCTTTGTAGTATATACCATCAAATATAAATACATCACGCATCTCCCATTACTTACTATTCTGATAAAAGTTATAAATAAAATATGTTTAAATTCTTATGTTGACTTACTTGAGTTGCGTCCGAATTGTTTACTTCAGATTCTTGGTTTTCGGTGACTTCTTCTTGCGGTTCCACTATTGTCGTCGATGGTTTTTCCGGCACTACGTCTACCACAACTATCCCTTCGTGAAGTGACCGTCCACTTTCACCGATACAGCAACTTACAGTACCTACTGTCGATGTCGTCGCCTTCGCCGCCGCTTTATCATAGCAATCGTCATCGTTATTATTGTTTCTACGGTCACCCATCCTTTCGTCAAGCTTCCTTTTTATTTTAGCCGGTTTCGGACCGTCGTTTCCTTCGTCCGTTTCTAAATCTCCAACCCGTTTCCCTAAAAATATCTCTCGGTCATCTTTATGGCCAACTTCTACCCCTTTGTCAATAACACTGCGGCAAGAACTATCTCGTGCTACCCCATCGTCATTATCATCACGATCGCTCGCTGACGTATCATCATCTTCTTGACGACTACCGCAACGATTAAAACTCGACCTGTTCAATCGTTTGGGCTTAGCGCGGCGGCGGCGTACGCGCCTACGTTTGTAAAAAAAATCCTCCTTCCCTAACGACGGGGACGACGACGATCGCACCGCGGTCTTGGGCGCTGGAGAAATGGCCGACAGAGGTGACGAAGACAAGTCTAACGGTTGCATGTGACTAGCACCAGCACTCAAATCACTACTGTTGCCACCACTACCAGCATCGCCATCACAACCCGCACTCAATCTACTTCTGTTGCTGTACACTTCGCCCTTAGACCACCAACCACTACTCGACCTACTGACACCACTACGGTCCGCCCGGGACGACGACGACGACGACGACATCGTCAACGTGCAGCTGCTATTAGTGCTGTTCTTCAAAGTGCTGCTGCCTGTGCTCGTGTTACCGGACAAATCGGTGGCGACTGCTAGGACTTGGCACGGCTCTCGGACGTCACGTTTCAACGGGACCGCGCGTTTGCGCCTGTTACCGGTTTTGGCCGGAGGCAACGCCATCAGAGCCGCACCCGCAGACGTCTGTCCGTCATTATCCGTAACGTTCTCCTTGTCCGCTCCCGTAGCCCCGGTGACGAGGACCCTGCTGCACGGGTCCGCCGTGACGTTTGTGCCGGCACAGTGATTTTCCGTTTGGCATTTCACCGGAGTGGAACAGGCGAACGACGACGGCTTCGACCATTGCTCGGCATTCGCGTCGCGGCCTAAGCCGCCGGCACAGACCGAAGTCCTGCGCGCCGGCTGCGGCAATCGGTGTTGACCATCCGCACACGTGCCGCCGGCGGTCGTCGACGTCGCGTTGTTGGTGCTGCACTGGGGGCATCCCATGAGGAACGCGGTGACCGCCTCTCTGGGAAGGAACGCGTACGTCTCCATGATCTGCGCGTATCGCGGGGGGGTTAAGATTTAGTCGAGTGGCGACGAGCAGTCGTGTGCTGTATGCGCTGACAGGCAACTGCATCTGCACGCGCTGCCTGCGTAATATCACGCTGTAATATTGTCGTGTACTCACCATGCGATGCGTGCGCTTTTGCCCCGAGTGTCTGGCCGAAACGCCGCCACCGCTGCAGTGCACCCGGTATATTATGTCGAAGAACTCGTCGACCACGGCCACTTTCTTGTAGCAGTGCTGCTGCCGCGACCCGCTGGCCACCGGACCGGCGCTTCTGGTGTCCACCACGTACAAGCTGTGCCCGTCGTCCACTTGCGGCGCGGCGCTCGACGCCGGTCTGCCCATCCGAAACCCCTTGGCCCGCACCCAGAAACGGAATTTCGAATTGTCCGCGGCCCGTCTCAACTCGCCGCGGACCGCTCTTACGATTTGCTCGTACTTGGCCCGGCCGACTATCTTGGCCCTGCAGCCCGGCCCGTCGTACTGCTTCCGGATCCACTCGGCGTACCACCGTCTGTGCTGCTCCTCGTACTGTTCCTGTTCCAGGACGGTCATCGCCGCCATCGCCGAAGTCGACTAGACAGCTAGATCAGAGAAAAAATAAAAGCGTTATCATTAAGACCGAACAATGTGATAATAATACGGAATGTATTACGATATGAAACAATGTTGAATTAAATATTATGTTAAATACTATTGATATGTTATGATAACTAGATACATGGAAAATAACTACGAATACGATTACGATAATATAGCTTATAAAATAATAATAAATAGCGAATAATATAATTTATATCAAATCTGCTCTGTGTGTTTGTGATTTCCGTAAATAGTACAGCAGCGTGTAGGGTTGGTGCACTATATTAGATATTATGGTGGTAATGTGTGGGCGTGTGAGTGTGTGTGATTATTATACGGCGCAAAGCCAACGGCAGCTACACAACGGCGTGATTATCGGTGAAGCCGAGTGGCGCAGTTATCCGGTCTCCCTGAAACACACAAATCACGGTTAAAAACAATAAATCGACAAAGATCGACGGATGCGACGGAACGCGCGTCGTGTACGTGGTTAACGTATGCGCGAAACAAGTGTCGGTAAAATGTAAGTATATAATGTTGCCGATCGACAGGCGAACGAAGTCAAACACTGTAGAGCGAATGGCGAGGTGTACACGCGCGTACAGTGGCCAACAGTGTTCTGCAATCGGGTCGGAGCTAAACTGCAAACAATAGAATAACGACGTGCAAAACGACGTGATGATCGAAGGACGACCCACGGTCACGGCGAATGAAGTTAAACGGGTAAGTATATTTTACGTGGAAGAATGTACGAAAGGGTTTTCGAAAGGAAATTCACTGTGCCGAGACCACGCGGTACGATCCGTTCGGTAAAGTTTACGATCGGCGGCGACGGCGGCCGTGCCAAAATAATTCAATCGGCCTCCAGACAACGGGTTGATCATATAGATAGCATATGTAGCACAGGCGTCCGGTCCGGCGACTAGACTGAACGGCGACGAGGTGGCAGAGATCTTGATCTGCGCCGTCCCGATACCGGTATGGACGCCCCCACTCCGCGCCCGCGAAAACTGCTGTGCACGAAAGAGTGCGAGCCAACCAACGCATGAGGTCCCCTCCCCCCCCCCTCGGACCGTCGCGAATATGGCCACGATCATTCCGCGCGCATTGTGCGGCCCCGACAGAGGTACCACCTCCGTCCGCGTTGGCACACGAGCGGGTACGAATCGAACAACCGGTTACGAGCGCGTAACGGGTTGCGATGGCGACCGGCGCGATTGTTACCCTCAGGACGATTTCAGCAACCCCCCGCCCCCCAGCAGTCGCCCGAGGACGACACCGACCCCTCCGCCTGGTGCGGGGCTAACGTCCCGGTAACGGGTAGAACACGTAAATCATCGCGTAACGACCGTTTTCCATCAATTACAATATTACGTGTTCACGGGCTTGTACAGTGCACGTTAAGCGTGATATTGTATTGTACACAGCGTTTGCTCGTGAATACCGTTAACACGTTGTGCTGTTGTACGGTAGTATTTAGGTACTAATTTCGACGCATGTAGCGTCCGGATCGAGTAATCGAATTAACGTTTAAAAACAATCGGTTTAACCGCGCGAGTGTTCTAACAATCATCCCGCGACTATTTACGTATAGTCACCGATAATTCGTGATGATTCAACGTAATTCGTTCGGTACGGGCATAGGATACAACTATATGAAAAAACAACATGTCGGTTGTAAAATCCCATATGTCCTTTCACGACGATTGCGCGTATCGGAGTAGGTACTGCGAATGTATTCATAAATATGTGATTAACCACGTTTTTCATATAATGTATGTCTGCCCCGAGAGTCCAAGTTCAACAAAGCCACAGCCCGTATTATAATACGCGCTTGTAAATTCGAAATAATCACTTTTGCATTAATAAGGCACAAGTTTAGTTTAGTTCGTTGACGTTAAAAAAACAGCTGCAGAGTCGATTCCACCCATTTATTTTGAAATTATCGAAACGGTTATGTCTTAACGATTTTTGAAAAATTATGTTCGGTAGCACGTACTCGCCTATATGCATCAATAAATATTAGATTTTTATTGTAAATAAAGCATATCGGCAATAAATGAGCGTGCTTTATATGAGTATTGTGTTGTATTTTAGTTATTATACTGTCAAACAAGCTTTGAATGAAAACGATAGTTTTCCGGAAAACAGTGGCATTATTACTTTTTAAGATAAATTCGTATCTATAAAGATGTTTTTCTGTTTATTCAATAATCTGACTATATATAAACTGCAGTTTTATTCTTAAAAGAGTTTCCACTGCAATACATTTATTTGTTTATTATTTTTCACTGTAACACGATGAGAACGTGCTCTGAATTTTTCAAACTGTATATCTTTTATTGAACTAGAAGTATAATGAACTCAATAATGGTGTTGTTTTTTTAGGCCCCGAGCAAGAGATATTGAAAAACTATGATGGAATATAGCGGTCGAAATGTAGTAATAATACTAGCCTCATATATGATGATGACCTTTTAGGTTTTTTATAGTTATCACATGGATGTTTTTGTTGAAACACGTACATTACCGCTATTACCCTATTGCCGCTCTCGCGTTTTCTCACAATGTGCATAATGCAACAGGTAAATTTCATGAAAATACTATCGTTTTACGAATTTATTGAATGAATTTTTTACAGTTGAAAATATTTTTTATCAGTTACTCGAAGACTATGTGTATCTTCGAAAAATCGACATTATAATAATATTTGAATCGGAACATATCTTTATAAATTAAAATAGGTATTAATAAATAAGTCATCTGATACGTATATTATGCACGCCGTACGGTTGAAACTTAAAATATATGATTTTTTATAAAATGTATTCAGTGTTCAACAATGAGTCTCTTGTTGAGAGGTACAAGGTTTGAAAAAAAATTGAAAGTAATTTGGTCAAGTAACCCGCGGGAGGAAAAAAGAACAAAAGTATTAGTGGGAGTCACCCCTTGTCCAGAATAAAAACCGTTTAATATTATGTCGATATTTGTGAACAGAATATTATTTATTTCAACGAACATTTTCGGTATTCATACTACAATACAATTTTTCATTATTATTTGTACTTAGTACATATAATTTTTATTATCTAACTGAATCAGAAATTCCATCGTCTATATTATTAACAGTATTATAATAATTATATTAGCAGTGTAAATAAGCACAGGCACAACGCTATAAATATACAATACA
Organism: Periphyllus acericola; assembly: GCA_949715065.1. NCBI lineage: Eukaryota > Metazoa > Arthropoda > Insecta > Hemiptera > Aphididae > Periphyllus > Periphyllus acericola. The sequence continues at coordinate 57,135,437 of OX454264.1, forward strand.
AACGTACATAATATAATGATATAGATACCAAATTCGTAAAAATAGCTGGAATTTGGTGTTTAAACCGACTTAAACTTAATGTAATAACCACAACAATCGTTAACAATATCAATTAAATTTTATGATGATACAATTATCTATACTAAATTAACTGTTTTCTTTGTAACAACCATATTTTACCGACTACCGTATTCACATAAATACACGAGAGTGTGTTCATAATACATTCCACGAAAGGATTTCACTTTTCGTTACCCCAAATCCACCCTCATAAAATAAAATACGGTGCAAAACTGAACAAATGTTTTAAGGTCTACCGCACAATGTTCATTTTATGGCTAAAGGTGTATATTTATAATATTTTCAGCATTTGATTAGGCCAGCAGGTCATAACCACACAAACACCAATTTACGTAACGATATTATTTTGTTGGGTTCTATAGGTATTGCATATGTACGTTTCGAGGTAAAAACTTTTGCAATAAATCAAGATCGTAATTTTAAAAGAATACACTAAAAATATGGTTTATTTTAAATTATTCATTTTTATATTATATTGGTTTGCACGCAGAAATATCAATACATTACTTTAATGTAAAATTAGTGTGATTAATTTTTTATAACTAAACTTTAAATTTTTAATTTCACATTATTTAATAGGTTGATTCATTAGGAATAATTCGTCGTACTTAAGTTCTACTTTACGTTGTTCTGATGATGGCATTTCATTTACCGATAGTTTTAATCCATCTAAAAGTTGTGTTAGTAGAAAAAAATATACAGCCTAAGTTACATCTGAGAATCATTAGTAAGACCGCTCGTTGTTATGTACGTATTTCGTAGAATCGTTTTTACAGTTACCGGATTAAACGAATTATTAATTTTTAATTGACTGAAAGACAAAGCATTGTCGTACTTGGTAACACAAGTCACCCATATAATTGACAATAGTTTTAAACCACGTAAAACATCATAAAAGCCCGACAAAACTTCGAGACTTGTGTTCGTCGGATTTTAGTTTTGAAAACGGATTTCTATTCAGTATTTGACTCTAGTTACTATGGGTTTTATTTAAGATAATTTTATAATCTGTCACCAGTTAAAATATTGACAAAGAAAAAAAGATTTTTATAATTTTTATTGTAGAACATAGCCCTCCGGCCTACCAAAATCCAAGAATTTTGTCAGACTTTTGAGTTTAAATATTATTTTTTAGATGTAGTCCCCTTCAAATGTAAAACATTAGAAATGGAAAATGCATCGTTCAATATAAATATTCTATTTTGTAGTTATAAAAACCACAATCTGCTTGATAATGATTGTGAACTTTTTAGGTCCTAGTAAATTAATATAAAATATAATAACGATTTTGTGGTTTATTTTTTAACAAATATAATATATTCTTCGTTTACAAGCTATTAAATAATAATTAGTATTAGTTATAAGTTGTAGGGGCAATGACGATGAGTACCATATAATACTTTAATTAGGTTATAATGTTGTTCCTCACTTCGAGTGGAAAAAAATATTATTTTAGAATTTACATGTTTCGTTTAAATGAAGACAAAACTAATTCATTCGACTATACATTAACTAAATCGAAAAAAACCGTGTGAACACAATTTATTCGAAACAACAATCTTTCGACGTTTTGTTTAACTCTGCTTGTTCTTCGTGCGTTCGTCTCGATATTATTATTTTGTCATCGGCGCATGTTCGACGCGTAAATAAACTCGATTTTACACGTCTTAAAGCACTCACATATCACGTATTTGTATTTCTTATCGCGCGCACGCCAATCGATTGCGAGAGAACGCGGTGCAGCGGAAGAATCGTATTTCAATATATTACTACACACACACACACACACACACACACACACACACACACACACACACACACACACACACACACACACACACACACACACACACACACACACACACACACACACACACACACACACACACACACAACACACGTAATAATACATATTGAAGAATAACCATATGTATATGTACATTAATATAATATGCATTGTTCAGTAGTCATAATAATACTTTGGCGGCTGCGCACACTATACATTATTATATTATACGTGCATGGCAATAATATTGCGAAATCCCTGGGCCGGATGGTGATGGCGGTGGCGGTGGTGGACGGTGGTCCATACGACGATCGTCGAAAGGATGACGGTGAGAATCCCCCGGACCGACCGTTCACATGACCTCGCGTCTCGTCGATTATTGTAATGCGTGATAATTATACGCCGATGCCGAGATCGCCGCGGATCATGCCGCGGAATCCTGTTTGCGTGCATTGATCGGTCCGGACAACACGTCGTCGTCGAAAGGGTCGGAAGAGGATTGGGGTAAAAAAAACAAAAAAAGGATGCTGAACACGGGTTTATAGTATAATACAAGAACGCGCGAATCCGGTTTGTCGTGTATATAGATGACGGCCGCGGATCCCGCGGTGGACCCTGCAGCCACCGTGGTAGCCGCCACCGCCGCCACCGCGGACGGGTTTCGATCGTGGACCCCCGGCTGGTCATCCCGTCGTCGATATTGCGTCGCCGGCAGGGATGAAGGGTGGTGCAACCGCGAACGGGATGCTGATGTCGTGCCCCGTTCCCCCCTCCCCCCTTCTGACCGTCCCGTTTCGTCGCCTGAATAATACTATCGATTATACTGGTTTCTCCTATTCACTGGCAGCGGTTCTTTTATGTAATATGTTGTTGCGTGTCGTCTTACCTCGACTCCCTCCTCCTTTCAGCTGGATTCTGATCCGCATAACTGGACCATTAGCTATACATATATTATATTATTGTAAATACGATTATATTGTATAGAGCGGCGACTACACTCTATAACGGCGGCGGCGACGACGACGTGTATTCCGTTTCAATCATTAGCATATTATGAGTTAAAATCGCGGTCGTCGACGGCCGACGGGTGGCCATATATTATTATAATATGTTCGGCCGCGACTATCGCCGTCGCTGCAGGACGATATACGTAGGTACCCTTAATCCTGTTTTGCCACAGCATCGCTACCGCTATCCGGTCTAGGAGGACCTTTCCGATCCAAAAGTTAAATTCCCACACAGTCAATAACGGACGACCGGTTTTTTTTTTTGTTACTCGCGATCGGTGTGACTATTTGAGCTGCTGCAGCCAAACGTATATTCCGTTTGCAGGACACACCCGGGTGCTGAGAGTGAACCTGCAGGACCTGCAAACGGTCCAGCAGCGGCAACAGCAGCAGCAAAAGCATAAAGTCGTGGGAATATTTATTTTTTCCCCGCTGCGGCTCCTCAGCTGGACGATATCATGTTAATATGCAATAGCAGCCCTTTTTTATATGCGTGCAATGCTACTTGTTGCTATACCGCTGCTGCTACTGCTGCGGCTGCTAAAATCCTGCATAAAATTATCGTTGCCGTCGTCGTCACCGCCACCACCGCGTTCGTACAGCCGTCATTCCACGCCGTCGCCGACGCTGCGGGGGTGATTTGCAAACACTAGTTGCTCGGCGTGGGTGGATAGGGGTAGACAAAGTAATTGTATGCGTTATGTATGTACGCGCGCGCGCGCGTGTGTGTGTGGGTTTTGCATGTTATATACAGAACAGCGACGGGAATAGTTAGCATATTGCGACCCTTCCTGATATGTTTTATACATATACAGATATACTGCTGTTGATTCTGCAGGTACCTGAAATACTTACGTGCATTGCAACGCTAACATGAACGTACCGCAAACATATAACATACGCTTAAAGTGTGTGATTTTTTTTTTCCGCGTCTTCTATTCGTCGGATAAATAGCTAGTAAAAAAGAAATATTAATAATAATAACAATACACCCGTAGCTCTTTAAATATAACTATATACATAAACATGTATAAATGTATTTCAATAACAATGACTTTATTAAAATATAAACGTTATTTTTATACTTTTGTCATTATACAAAAGTAAAGATACAATGGGAGGCCATTATTATCCAGAAAATAATTGCCTGGATTGATAAATTCGTGGAAAACGAAATTGGAAATATTGCGGAATTCAAATCCCAGGAACGACATTACACGGAATAATAAAAAAACGAGAAAAAACGAATCTTAAAGGAGAAATATAATATAAATCATTGTTTAAAATATAAATGTAACCTTCTGGTCTATGCTATAATGACGATTTTTTAAATGTTTATTCATATAGATGGGTAATTAATTAGAACTTCGGTTGTTGTAAGATTCTGGACAGCTCATATAAAATACTTTTAAAATGAGAATATAATGTAGAAAAATAATTTTTTTTAACTGAAATTTTAAAATTTTTTTTCTCAAGTTTGTATCGTAACTTATTGACTGATTTTATATTCAATTTTTATCTGCAATCTTTAAAATTTGCCAACCTATAGAGTATAGAGAATACACTGAGTACGTTAATTATGATAGCTTTTATCTACCTACTTAAACTTGGAGATACCTTTAAAACCGAGATGAATTTAAATTTAAACCCAAGAAATTGTAACATTAAGAATAAATTAAATAATATAGCTGATATTATTTTAAAAATAATATATTGATAGATTTTAACAAAGATATTATAAGTACTCTAATTTTGAAATATATGATGATGGTTATGTCATATTAAAATATAACGAAATACAGCCATCAGTATATACGTATACTTAGTTATAATTACAGTGTTTCGCTGCGAGCGTTGTTACGTTGTGTAATGTACTTTAATTCTTTACTGCCATATACTAAAGAACTTGGGAAAGGTACAGCTTAATATACAATAAAACATAAGAATCATTTAAATACTTATGTCTAATACTTGTATTTAATAATGTATATATAGTTCAAATAATATAATATGAATGAGATATTTTTAGCTTAGTTCTAGCTACATACCGTTTCATTCTAACAAGAAAATGTACTAACTAAATAACCTACTAATTTCCTACAACTATTTATTTTAGGGTTATACTTAAACACGCATAGCTTAGTTTTATTTAATTTAAAATATTTTTTATTAAATATGTAGTTTAAAATTTTTCCAAATGTATTTATTGACATTTTAACTTTTAAGGTCTGCATATTTAATACAAACTCGTCCGTAATATAGTACTTAAAATGTTTGTAAAAATGTCGAACCACAATTTATATTTTGTTCCCTTTGAATACGATTTGTAGTTTTGGTTTTAAGATTGGATATTTTACGAGGTTCATGTTACATTTTAATCATACCTTAATTACCTCGCAAGTGATTAAAAAATGTATTATGTCGTATAAACTATAGTCAACCAGGTTATTCGAACACTACAATTATAAATTATAATCATTGTTTTTTAATTTAATGTTACTAACCTCTATAGTATGTATTTTAGTTTCATTCAATTTAACTCTCTTAAAACTTCTATAGGTATATTTTATTGTTTATTTATTAAAAGTAAAAACAGTGAATATTTCATTTAAATATTTAACACGATGGAAATAATTAAAACAAAAGTTTAACTATAGAGAATTATACGAATGTAGTACGGACACTGTAATCTTTATGTTTTAAAGTTTAGTCGAAAAAAGTTTTCTGAAATAAATGTTGACTTCCAAAATTAATTTTATAACTAAATATGTTATAAAAATACTCTTTTAAAAATCATAAATTATGTCCTTAAAATTAAAAAAAAAATTAAGAATATATTTTTTTAACTTCTATAATATATTGTTGATACACAATATTGTAAAATAAATGTTTTGAACATATCTATATAAAAATAATTGAATCAATTTATAATTTTAAATACAAATAATAGTTTCACTATTTTTGTATTTTTTTTGTAATGAATTTAACCGTTACATTATTTATAAATATTGTACATTTTTCGAATTGCCTTAAATTATGACATCAAAGGATACAAAACGAAATGATACGATTAAAATCATGGAATTCTATATTCAAAGTGTTTCTTTTTAATGTATATAACACATCTGTCTCACTGTATAATAATTAATTTTATGACATATTACTTATTATATACCTAGGTATATGAGAGTGTGCTACATTTTATTAATCATTTTTTGACATAACCTCCCTACATTATTGTATTACCACACAAAAAAGTACGAGTAGGTACTACTAAATATGACAATATAAGCATATTACATATATATATATATATAATGTATAGACTTATGTCCCATATATCTTTAACCACGTTCCTGTATAAAAATATAACTTTATTAATTATATAAGCTGCTATTTAGCCTATTCATTTCAAATCCCAGGATTTGGTCCCATTTTATCTTGTACATTCTAAAAATCTACTAAATAATTAATTGTTCTACTTCCATATTATTTATATTGTTGTATCTAACGTACTATAACGTACTATTTAGAAAATGCAATATTAATTCTATTTTTTAACCAATAATTTACACGTTTATAAATATTTTACGAAATAAAAAATAAAGACTATTAAGTAATCTAAAGATAAAGTAAAGAAAAATATTTTGTATAATCCAACATTAAACTATGCCTAATTATGTTCGCCGCTATATATTTATATTTAGACCCGGGTCGTTTGACCATATTATAGATTTTATCATTGCTTAAAAATTTACTACATTTAAATAAAATATTGATATACAGCAAGAGCATTTTTCATGTGTTTATTTACTGCTTAAAAGTATTTAACTGAATATTTTTTAGTTAACTACAAAATGAAAGAAGCGTCATAGTTAAATAAATATAATCGGTTCCACTTTAACAAAGTAAGTTATTTATCTAAGAATGTTTTTTTTTAATAAGTGAGGATTTAGATAATTCAAAGAAATGTTGATGTTATTTTAAGGCTAACATGTTTGAACTCATAACTTATAAGTGTGCAAAGTACAACACATTTTTCATAACCAGCAATAATCTACTAAAATATTTTTTATTTTAAAAAAAATATACTCGAAAGTACATTTCTAATCTTTTATTTATGGTGAACACATTAATATTGAATAGTATACTTCTATCATATCACGTATTTACTTATATTTCAGTTCGTGTAACGTATAATTTATGCAACGCCCTTGATATTTTTACTATCTTTAACAATCATAATTTTAATATTTTAAAACAATGTGTACCGGAATCCTGGATTCTTAAATAGAATAGCGGTTTTTAGTATTCGGGTGTTCCTATAGTTTAACTAGGCTATAGTTCCTACAATAAATTAGCAAATATGTCATATAATGTGGTATAAATATAGTCTATATCTATAGGTAGTGTGGGATTTTTAATCAAAATCTATTCCAATTAGTAATATTATCCAGGATGTATATATATATGTGATACATAAAAACAGTTTTAATTGGTGTAGTTTGTAACATAAATAATAACTGCAAAAAAAAAGTTGTTTTTTATAAAGATAATACGTATTTCTTAAATGTTTATAATTTATCAATAGCATTATTTTATTTACTACTTTTATTAATTTAAAATACTTTAATATCGAAACATTTAAAAATATGCCTAAAATAAAGTGAAAGGTATTCCGTAATTGGCTTTGTGCCATTGTTTCAAAATAATCTTGTGCATCGCATTTTTATTTAGAACAATATTAAAGCTAAGTATTTGTTTATTATTATTTAATAAAAACTAAAAATAATTTTTATTCTTATTTCGTGCTGGAATAGACGTGTTATTTTATAATAAGATTTTTATCAGATTAATAGCCAAATTATGTGTATAAATGCTGTCGTATATTAATAACACCAAGCATCAAACTTTTGAGACGGTTTCGATTTAGTTTAATTTCTATGTAACTAACTTGATACAGAGTCTTGTGGGGGTCGGTGAAAACTGTCAGTGTGTTGCTCTGTAAAGGCATATACATAGATTAAATTATATTATACTCCTGTAATTCTCAACCCTTTCTTTAACCACGCTACACTACAACTCCGGTTACTTTCCCTGAAATTCTACAGCGCTCAGTATGACTACGTGTTTCTAAATAGCATATTATATTTTTTTACTATACTATTGAATGTTATACAATCTATAGGTATTGCATATTGTAAACCCTAATTTAATATTAAATATTTTAGAAAAATATATATGACTTACATGTGTATGTGTATATCACATTCACATTTTTAACTCTATTCCGAGAATTTCAATAAGTGATAGAAGGTACATGGCCATTTACGTATACAAAATAATCTCATGACTTATGAGACTAGTGCTTATACACTTTGAAAAATGGTAACTGCTTAACTTAAATTCACGTCCAATTATTTTTTTCGTATAAAGGAAAAAACATGTTAACATTTTTTATATACCTCAATAAATTTAAATATGAATAAGATATTTATTAACTATGTACCTATTGAATATTATATTTTACGTCTATAAAACAAACATAGTTTACCGTATTAGAAAATTAAAAACATCTTAAATCTTGTATCTTGAATTTTTCCCGATCGTATCAATGTATCTTTTACTCGTACCAACATTATTTTTCACGATGTTCGAGTACATCCCAACCCTGATAATATAGGTACATACTACATACATATTTACGAACGTGGGTATAAAAATATTAAATGTTAGTTCAAGAGAGGGTTTCAACCATCAAAACAATTTTCCTGCATTCACCAATGCATTCGCGTGAATACAGTTAGTTATTCACTCTAACTTAAATAGTTTAATATATTATAATTTATAAATGTAATGATAGGTAAACTTTACCCCAATATTAAAAAAATGGTGTCAACTTATGTCACTACAATGTAGTATTTGAACATTTCATGTTAAGAATAAATATAACATACAGAAATATTATTACAGATACTTCAATGTTTTAAGTATGGTGATCACTCATTAATTAATAATTATTTAATGATTAATTTTTGATTTTAAAGTATTTTTACTAGAAATAGTATCTACATTATGTATAATGTATATACATTATTGTAATCTTCGAAATGTTTCCACCAAAATCGGTTTAAAATTATATCCCCTCTGTGTACCATCACTGCTACTAAATGATACACCTAGCTCATTCTACTGCTGTTTCGTTTAAAGTTAAATCGTGCATTGTGTACTCAACAGCAATTTTGTTTCGTTTATTTGTTTTTCTCATTGTCCATGACAATGTAAACGGTAAGCTAGTTTCCGGTAAGAATGTTTATTGAATGACAATTTAAATGGTATATGATTTCTCGCAAACAGAAGTACCCACTATAACATAATACAACTGTAATCATATATATTTTTCTCAGTAAATGAGTAAATTATATCATGCACCATTAAGATTAGCTCTTTTTAACCTTTTTAAGTCAAGTTTTCTAACTATATCATAAAATATATTATATGACATGTGTATACGTTTGTCGTTCACGATTAGAGGTTAAAAATCATTTATATACCACATGACCACGATTTCGATATGTACATTTAAATTTAATTTTGATATCCAAATCGCTAAAGTGTAATGTCAACTTAATAAACTTCATTAATTTTTTTTATAATTTCATAATTAATACTGTAAAATATCAATTCAATTTGATATGAAATTTTTTTTAGAATTTAATATACCTAGTTCAAAATTAAATTAAATATGTAGGACGTAGGTATAGTATATGTAAATGTATATATTTAATATGTCTTATCCTATATCTTATCCTATATCTGTACATACACATTATACACTATACAGCGTTGAAACATTTGAATAAAATATTTTTAATAGTTGTTACTTGATATAATATTTGAGATAACTAATATTATTCATTTGATATTTAACTCCAAAAAAATACATAGTTGTGTTTAAAATATAACTAAATAAAAATGTAAATTTATTTAAAAAATAATTAAAAGTAATCTTATAGTTTGGTTGATTTGTAAATGAAAATTCCAATTATACAATACACAATACGCCATTTAAGCAGCTGGTAATTACTAATGTAGAAGTTCGTGTTATAGTATTTTAGTATAGGATCAATAGTACGATTGAATGAAAGATATTTGATGAAATATAAAACTTTATACTTGCATTAGTCATTACATGTAACAATAGCTTGGTGGTTCAAACAATACACACAATAATATCTAAAATGCGAAACATAGAACGATTAGTAAACGTGTCACCACCAAGTCACTAATAAATTATTACTGTAATAAACTGATAAATACATTGATTATTCTCGTATTGGATGCTTATTTCAATAATTTTAGTATTATTTATAATTCCTTGCAATATACCTACATTGTGGGTGTGTATGCATGTACCAGTCAATAGATTTTTTTTGGTTTAAAATATTTATTAAATTGAAACAATTCCACCTCGTTTAATTTTCAGCAATAATTAAGTTTTTATTTTAAAATATTTAAACACATAATTTTGCGAAAGTAAAATAATAAAACTCGAGTTATCTGGTTTTTGATTTACTGAGTTTCACGGAAATTTGTTTTAATTAAAAATGCAGGTGTTCATATGCAAACCAAGTTAATTATACAAAAAACAGAAAGTGAATAAATAAAATTTTAATACAAATAAAAATGTATGATGTATAATACAAAATGCTGACTTGATACACAATATTTCTTAAAATGTAAAAAAGGTGGATAGGTACTACAATATATATTTAAAAAATAATTAGTCAATAATGTTTTCGTCATTTCTACATTTTTAATAGTAAACAATGAAAATATAAAAAAAAATTTAAATTAAAATAATATAAGACCGTAGAATTTATATATCATAACAAAATTATCTATTAGTGACTGGCTAATTATAATTAAATAACCTTGTATAAATCAGCATTCGAAATCAAGTTTTCAAGAACTTAGTGTTTTTATATAAGAGAATCTTTTTTTTTGAACTGTTAACAATTCTCTGAAAATTGACGATGGATCACTCATTTACGTTGATTTATAACCCACTTTTAAAAACTAAATTCTTACTTGTATATAACTATGAATTTTAAACAGAAACTGTATTATTAAAGATAGTAAACATTTCAGTCTTCCGGTTGGAATTATATTATTATTTGAGCTTAAACGGTTAGACAAAATAAACTTTCCAGCTCCATATATACATGGAGGATGATTCTAGATATATTAAACATAAATTATTTATTTAAACCAATTTTTTTTACATATTATGTATATAAGTAACAAATACTATTTTGAATGTTTAAAGCACAAATAATAGTTATAAAATATTATTACGTATTTATATTTTTGTAGAACTTTTTTCGTTGCAGTTTTATATTTTTTTGTGGAACAATTAAACAAATAATATATAATTTATCAGCGATAAAAGTACATGTCTAATCAATTTGTGTCTAGAAAAAATTAATATTTTTCTAAAAAATTTTGAACATACATTAATATTTATGTTACACCTACAAGTATAAATTTACGGTGCGGAATTCGGTTCAAATTTGGCTTCTAGTCCCGTCGCTTGCGATATTTGAATATGGTATTTAGTATGATGTGAACCAAGTTCAACGAAAGTGTAAAAAGAGTTCATTGACCGTTCTTTAGTGCTATTTTTGACCGTTCAATTTTGTTTCAGTTTACAGTTTATAAACTTAATTTTACTTCTCAATTGTTCTAGTACAGTAGTTCTCAACATTTTTTGATTCATGTCACCTTTAGCCACTAGAATCAAACACTGCGTCACCCTAAAATCAAAATAATAAAAATCTTAGATGTATATTTTAAAATTATTCTTTTATTAAAAAAAAAAATACAGTACACAAAAAAAGCATGTTCAAAACGTTGACACTTTAAATTTAAACAGATAAACTTTAAATTAGCAAATAAAAAAATAAAAGTTAAAAAAAAAATAATGATTTATATCAATTTAATGTGAAATTTGACCTTGGTATTTTTTACAAAGTTGGTATATAGTGGTATAGGTGTATAATATATTTATTATAAGAAATAATATGATCGTTTTCGAAAAAATTTATTTTTTAAATTTTTTTTTTTTCTTGTTAAAATTTTGCGTCACCCCTAAGCGTATATATAATCACCCTAAGGTGACATGTCACCCCGGTTGAGAACTACTGTTCTAGTACCACCACCCACATATATGTGAAATATATGAAAAATCCTATGGCTGTATAAAACAAAATAATACTCACAAAAATATTTAAATTAATGTGATAGGAACAACTGGACAATCAAGGTAATTGGAAGCCGGTAGAATTAAGTTGTTATAGTATGTTCGAGAATAGTTGGTCGTAAGTCGCAATGAAGGGTAAAAACTGGAAAATATAAATAGCCGATCGATAAATAATTTCAATGATTTGTATGTACTTCAAACAATAATACCTTTTATTAAATACCATTTCGCTAAAAACTAGGAGTAAGTTTCACATGTTAACATTAGAATCTCCTACACAACAAAATTACATATACGTTTTACAGTCTCCTCTTAGCCGTAATAGAAAATAATATTGCAAAAACAAGTGTAGGTTTCAGTGCACTCATATTACGACCTTCAGTGAACAGAATATGGAAGATAATGTTTTTCTATATTGATTGATACTTGGTAAAAAAAGAGCATGTAATTCCATATTTTCAATGAAATAGCAGGAATTCTTATTTTTAGGTACAGTTTGGAAACGTTAAATATTGAAACTGTATAGTATACAAACAATTTTTTTAAATAAAACTATTTTATACATAATAAATACTACAATATAGTTACAATACTGACTGTATGTTACATGGGTATTTACAGTATGGTAATTGAAAAGTGTAAAAAAATAATGAATATTTTATTCAAACAAATACAATAAATTTAATGTTGAATAATATTTTTAATAAATCATACATTTTTTTATTACATTTCATTTTGGTAGGTTTTTGATTGAAAAGTGTAAAAAAATAATGAATATTTTATTCAAACAAATACAATAAATTTAATGTTGAATAATATTTTTAATAAATCATACATTTTTTTATTACATTTCATTTTGGTAGGTTTTTGAAAAAGTTTCCAGAATGTTTCAAAATGTTCGAAATTATACTTGAAAATGTTTTTTCGTCCTCGGCACTGTTTATTTGATTAGATAATAGTTCCGGAACTGATAGAATAATATGATTATTAATAAAAAATGTCTATATCTAATTATTGAAAATTAATGTATTGATTATGATTAGGTATTATAGTAATTATTATTATTTACATTAATGGTCCAAAGCTTTAAGACACCACTACATAATTATTAATTAATGAAATATAAATTCATAAAAAAAATCATGTTACTATATTATTGTAATTTATATGAACCCCAAACAATTTTGTAGAGTCTGTCTGATTAAGTAAAACTAAATTTATAATTATAATTTAGAGTTATAATATAATATAAATCTATATTAATTACCTCTTATTATATTATAAGTACCAAGTTTGACAAATGGCCTCTTGGTTTTCCCTTTCATGCTGAAAGTTGAAGCAACCTGAAGCAGATATCATATACATAGTTACACATTATGCTGATACATATTTCCTCAATAAATTTATAAATATTTAAATTGTTTAATATAAATATTCAGGTCAGTATAATTGAAATTAAGTCAAAAGTAATAGTTGAATTTTAGAAAACCTTACAGATCATTGCTCAAAATTCACACAAGCCCCAAATATGCCAATATTTTGACAGCGTTAGAGCAACTTCGGGAGATACTGACTGGCCTTTGCTGACACTTCATAAGTGACCCACAATATGTCATTATTGTAATAATGTTGGCACATCTACGAGAGATACTGGCTTCCATAATCCCACATTTCTTACTTGCCCGTGAATCGTGATGTGCCAGTCTTAAATCAGTAGTTGAAGAAATAAATAAATATTACATGGTATATTATAATATGTAAAATATGTTTTCCTAATGGGTTCTTTGAGATTTTAACATTAATTTATTAAAATACATTTTTTGTGTTCACAATAATTATATTTTAGTATAGGACCTATAATCAAACTTTTTCATCCCAAGGCTCCTTTGAGTCTTCACAAAATGTTGACAGCTCCCAAATTATAAATGACAAAAAAATCAACGTTTATATGAATGTAATGTATATTTTATACTAATTATTTATTTACCATATTATATATATGATAAAATTATAAATAAGTAGTAATTGTAGAAAAAATTGAGATTCAATATTTTATGTCTTAGTAAATTTTTTTATATTTTTTATAGCCTTAGTAAATATAAATCAATATTAATTAAAGCTATATTTAGCGAATGATTATTGTAGACTATTCAACATTTCCCAACCGGTGTGCCTCAATAATAATAATAAACGTTTTTCGTAAAAATATTTATTGGTTTTCAATTATATGACGCGGCTCTCTTCGACAACTCCCGCGACGCACCTGGGAGCCGCGACGCACAGTTTGAATACCTCTGGTATAGGTACTTATCAAATTGTTTATTATTGTTGGTGTTATCATAATGGTGGTTTTTTTGTATCTGTGACTCTGTGTACACGATTTCGACTAGAAGCATGTTCGGATGTTTATAATCCTTGTACTTTTCTGAAAGTAAATTTCATATAGTTGGTACTTAGAGAAGTTAATTTTTTTAATTTCTCATTGGTTTTCCAATGAATTGAGAAAAACAGAGCAAAAAAGTGCAAAAAAATTCAAATCGAGATCGAGAATCGAACCCTGCATCTGCACCGACTAGTACTTTCGTCATCGCGCAATATTCATCATAATTTTCGATTATGTGAATAATTGTGCAGTATACTAGGTATAATTCGATTTTTTTCAAGTAGAATATGCTCACATATAATAATAATATTAAATTAAGTACATTTTAGACTGTCAGATTCGTATTGTTATTGCAATAAAATTGTCTTCAGGTGCCTCATAATATTACTTGTTTTTAAAATCAAACTACATTTTAAAAATTTTAAATGCAGACTTTATACAAAAAAGTGAGACTTACAACAATAAAATCTCTGAACATATCTCACCCAAGTTTGGAATATCACTTTTTTATACATATTGAAGTATATGAAGTTTGTATTATAAAAAAGTCTCGATTAGAATCCATAATTATAATTCTAAATATACTATAAATTTTCTTTATTTCAATAGTTATGAAAATTAGAGTATATAAATTAATGGAAAAAATTATTAAAAGTACTATACCTTATTACTACATCATTTTATTAATTTTTATGTTTTTAAATTGGTACTTAAAAAACTTATAAATCTATCTTATTAAGTAATTGGGTTAAAAATTAAAACGGAGGCATCCGACCTCTTTCATTCAGAATCGTATTTTTCAAGAGCAATGGTATATTGGTTTCAAGTTTTAATGACAACTATAGCAATTAATCCTTCCCTGTATCTCGTCCGATTTGGGAGTTCCCCCTTTTTTATATTTCTCTTACATAGATTCTTATTCACATTATTATTCATGTATTATTTTTCATTGTATTTAAACATTTTTAGGTATTTCTAGGTTTTTCGCCTGATCCTTGGTTCAAACAAGAAAAAAAAAAGGTATTTCTAGGTATATTACTCTTTCCTTTTTTTTATATTTTAAATACGCTATGTCTAAACACAAGTTTTCAGAGTGTGGCCCAGTATTCTCATGTGAAACCAAATTAAAATTAAAATAAATAAATAAGCTTTAAAAGACTCGCGATTACCGGGATAATAATGCATATTATAGTTGAACCTTGCTGAAGCAATCCCAACGTGATCCGGTCTTAATCTTAATTAATTATAATATAATATCTCATTTTTTTTCCGTAATGGCCACTGATACATTATTTTATAATACATTTTTAAGCTACACGTTACGATATACGGTTATATAACATTAAAAGAGAAGCCACTTAAAATCAATTTCAAAGGAGTCAACAATTCACTGCAATTCACGGGCCCACGAAGCACCTCGCACACACTCCAGTGTGCTCCCATGGTAATTTTCTTATCGATACACACATTTTATTTTGAATCGAGCCATTCACTCGCTTAAAAGCCAAACATCTGCTGCGACTTTTGAAAATACCCTTTTTCATAAAAATTGAGTTAGTAACGATTTTTTTTCTGAGAGAGAAATTTGAACTCCTATCATACTTATAAAAGTATATGTCTATAAACGAAAGCTTGTTTCCTCTTCATCGAAACCATTATTGCATGTGATTAAGTAGTGAAAACCGTAAGCTACTGCAATACCGTACAGTCCGTTCTACCACAAAATACTACTGAAGAACTACTGTACCATACAAGCTAATCAATTTTTGTTATAATATTTTTCATTTGTATAGTATTAACATAATGTTCTGTGGTATCAACTATCATTCCCAATTCTCCCGAAAACCAATGTGCCGAAAACCGTATAATTACACGGTTGTAAAGTGCATAGTGCATAATATGTCTAATATCTGATTAAGATAATTATTAAGGGGGCCACACACGTTCAGTTAAAACTGTGCGATCCGACTGAACAGTTTTATCTATACGATAAATCGTTTTAATGGCTAAAACACACACCTTCAGTTAAAACTGAGCGATTTGACTGTACAGTCGGAATAAATCGTTATTAGTAGTCGAGCTACTATGGCGACGACAGATGATGCTGTTGCAATTCTCGGGCTAATGTGAATTTTAAAAAATAAAAAAAGGTAAAAAACGTAACTTATGGTGTAAACAATGGTTACTTAAAAGAAGTGAATATTCACATACAAATTTAATAAATGAACTAAAAATTTTAATAATTATTTGCGGATGAATCAAAGATACGGTTCAGAACGATAAAGATCTATAAATTCTTCGGTCCACTCTCGTAGTTTTGTTGCCATAATTTAAAGTTTAAACGACAAAGACAAAATAAGTTGTAATTTAATTTTTTAAATTAAAATATTTTACAATAAAGTTTAAACTACACGTGAATTTGAGTCATGGAGTCATTTTTCATGGGGCTGTAGTGACACTAAACACTGCGCAGTTGTCAGTTTGTCTACACACACATTGTCTTATCTGCACAGTTTAATCGCCACAGTTGTATCAATTGGTATTTTCAATTTATTTCCGATCAACTGCACAGTTCTAAAACGTACAGATAAAACTGTTCAGTCGGATCGCACAGTTTTAACTGAACGTGTGTGGCCCCCTTTATAGCAGCTATATCTCTTATCTACATCCATTTTAGTAGCAACATCACTATAAAATATATATATACGCCACTGCTATGATGACACCCCCACCACCTATCATGTATTTAGGACTATATTATCGCCAACTACCCACACCCGTAGACTGCCAGTGCAATAATTTCAATAATTGCACTACGTGGTAACCTATGTGTGTGCCTCTTACATAATAATAGTTCATACTCAAGGCTGGACAAATTATTATTGCATTTTTTTTTTTAATCGAGTTAAGTTAATATGCATTAATACGAAAAGGTTAAAAGTTAATTTAATCACTGTCTAACTTGGCCAGTTAAAAAAAAATAGAAAATAAAATAAATGTACGTAACTGCTGAAAATGAAAATTTAACTCGTTTATTTCACGTTGATTATAAAATAATAACGTTCAATTCGTAGTTACTAGTTAAGCGAAAAAGTAAGTAGGCAGTCGAGTTAAAATAAACCTACGATTACATAAGAAATAGTAATAAAAATCGTAAGACGTAAAATATTTTATAAAATTACGTAATGCTAGGATAGGACGGGACGGCGTGTAGACGCGACAGTTTGTCCCTTACGGTAAGGCGTCACTCGTGTCTGTAGACACCTACGGAGGACCGAGGAGGTAGGTACACTTGGAAGAGAATAGTCAGCGGGGTTGATAACTCGTAAATCGTTACCGCGGGACTAGCGTAAACCGTTAGTCGGCGGCATCGCAGAGTAGTTGTGGAGGCTATCGCGCGCGGCCGCCGCGCCACTACCGTCGGTAATGATTACGTTGCGTGTGTGCGTCTTTGGTGACGTGGCGGTCTGACGGCAACCGCATACCGGTTGGATGGTCACTGGTCGTCGCTAACGGTGGAGGCGAGCTCGCGTAGCGTTTCGCGTTATCTCCGCGCGTGCGACTGCGACATATCATGTAGATAATGGTGAGCGACTGCGGGACAACACATTTTCCCGACGACGGCCAGTGACCGACGCCCGCCGAACTTCGCCCGTTTTCAGTTTTGACCCGCCACCGCCCGTCGTGCCCTTTGTGCTGCCGCTGTCGATTCCAGTTCGAGTGAACGCCCGCCAAGTCGTCGCGTCAGGACCCAGCGACACCACGCCGAACGCGCACCGTAAGTACTAAGTAGGCCGCCCGCGCACCATTCGATCGCGCCCGTTCGCCGCAGCACACGTTTCTACTTCCGGTCACGTGCTGTTTTGACATTTTGCGCGCGCCGCCGACATTTTCCCCGATCGCGTTCGCCGCCCGCCCGTTGCCGCTCGTTTCGAAGTACCGCGTTGCCCGCCCGTTGCCGATCGTTTCGACGTACCGCGTTGCCCGCGGACCGTACCAACATTTTTCGCGTCGTGTTTTGCGTTTTTTTTTTATTCGTTTTTTATCTTATCGCAGCGGTCGTTGTGCTGTTGTTGTTTCTGCTCCTGCTGCTGTCGTAATCGCGTATATGCGCGTGTAATTGCCCTTTTGTACCGCTGTCTGATTGTTTTCGTTTTTACGACCGCAGTAACATTTTATCCGTGCGCAGTATAGAATATATTGCTCGCTTACTACGTCACGCGCTCATATCATATATAATCACCGTCCAGCCTAACCACCGGGACGAAAACGATGGAAACCAGTGCTCCAAGTGAAGACACCGCCGCCGCGTTGGTGGTCGACGAGGTTCCGCCGGCAGTGACTAGTGCACCGGCAACAATAATTGAAAACGCTGCAACTGCTGCGCCCGTCGTGGACACCGCACCTTCGGCCGTCAGCAGCGTACCTGTGGCAGTCGACCGTGTCGAATCTGTAGTACCAGTAGCTGAAGTTGTTAATGATGCTGACGGTAGTTGTAACTCTGCGCCTGTTGAAGACGACAAGTTAAACGAAGCCATGGCATCTACTACAATATCAACTGCAGACTCGACTGATTTAAAACAAAATCATAGTGAAGCAATCATAGAGGAGCTAGTATCTGATACGACTGCAGAGGAAAGTGTTATTGTCGACAACAATATTATTGTTAAAACACTTGTGTCTGAAAAAGCATTATCAGAGCCCGACGAAGCAACTGATGGTGAATTTGAAAATACAAGTGAGTCTATCGATAAGGAAGATGAGAATGTTGAAAGGGTACAGCAATGTGATATAAGCCAACAAGAATGTTTGTCTAATGGGGACAGTACTGGCGAAGAAGATTTAGGCGATGAAGAAGGCGTTGAGGTGAGAAATTATAACATTATTAATGTTGATTACACTCTTAACAAATATTTTCTCTGAACTAGTTTATTTTAGTATATTAATGTTTTATAATTTATTCAAAGTAAGTTATAACCATTTTATCAATTGGTGTTCAAATAGCTGTGTAATAAAAACAGATTGGGTTTTTCTTTTTACCGAGTTCCTTTCCTTTTCCTTAAAAATCAAAATGATAACTCCGTTAGCCTGATAAATTGTCGTATTAATAATATTAATAATACATTTGGTTCTATAGAAATACTTTTACATTTATAAGAATAAAATGACATTGTTATACTTTACATTAATAATATGTACAAATTAAGTAAATTTTCAAATTATACATATTGGTATTATTATTAGGTACATATATTAATCTAAATTTAATTAACCATAATACCTATGCTAAACATACCAACATCCTTGACATTTAACAAATTACATTTCTAGTTTTATTTATATAACCTTTATTCATTTACAATACAATAAATTAATTTTTAAACTTTTATCCCTTTTTATTATTTACTTCATTGCTGGTTACTTAATTTTTTGTTTCCTCTTCATTTTTATTGTATAAATGATGAAATACCTACCTATTGTGTTTTAATTTGTTTGTTAACCATTTTTAAATCTTAGCCTGAAGTGCCTGGATCTGTATTACCAGTTCCTGTCGACATTGATACTAATGACCCACAATACATACCTAGGCGTGGACGATTTTATGAACATGATGACCGTATGGCTTATAGTACAACAAGTTCTGAAGAATCAGAATTAGGAAATGGACATGAACAAAAAGTGGCAGTTGTAATTGAAGGTTCTGAGTAAGTAATAATTTGAAATAATTGTTGAATTGCATATATAATGTTATTATTTGTATTTGCTTATCATTAGTCATCAACTTATTAAAAAACAACATACTGATAGTAAAAATACAAAATTGAGCACCACACCTGTTGAAACTGCAGAAAACAATTCTACAGAAGTTGTAGATAGTACACCGTCTTCTAGTAAAGTTTTAGCCTCGGTTTTAGCAATATCGAAAGCTGAAGTTCCATTGCAAGACTCTTTAAATAATGCAAATGCTAGTGATGTATCTGCAAAAAAACCTGGTGGAGGTTTTAAAAAATCTCGTAACATTGATGGTATAAATAAGTGGTCACATGACATGTATAAAGAATACGAGCAGACTCCCAAAAGTCGGGATGAGTTAGTGGTCTCGTATGGGTATGACATAAGAGTAGAATCTGAAGCACCTCGAGCCCGACGCCATCATAAATATGGGTAAACTATTGAATATAGTTGATGGTAAATATTAGTTTTAAATAAATTATTTTTTTGTTTTTATTTCAGGCGATCTGCTACAGCCAAATATACACGCAGCTGGCAAGACACAAAAGCTTACACAGGCACTGGTGGACCACAGTCATCATCTAAAGTGAAGCGTTTTAGTGTTTCACAACGTCTTGACAAATACAAAGCTAAGTCTTCAAATTCTGATGAGTGTACATCTGAACAACCCTCTTTAGATGGTAAAAAAATGTCAGAGTCTTCAAGTACGACTGTTGCAGCTACTGAGACATCAGAAGTGATCGTAGTATTGAGTCAGCGTCATGACCAACAGATAAACTCTGTTCCTCAAGAAAAGAAGACTGTTGTGTCAGCCTCAAAAACTAACCCTACTCACAATTACTTTGCTCGAACTCCCATAAAAAAATCTTCCGAAAATCCCAGTAATCACCAAGATCAAAAAAATGGTACACCTCAATCTTCATTTCACAATAAAAACTATTATGTTCGACCTTCAACAGATTCTCCTGTTGTTGGCAAAGAAAAAAAACCCTCACAAATCAATCATGACAATCCTTCTGTTGTAGCGAATCCTAATTTATTTAAACGTAAACCACAACAAAGTGGTGTTAACATTCAACAAAATAATTCTAAGCAGCAAAACATAAATAGCCAAGGCCAGAATCAACATCATTCGTCTCCTACTCGAAGCCGCAACTTCCATCAACAGACCAATAATAATCAACAATTTAATCGTGATAGATACTTTGCTAAGGGTTCAGTGCCGCCATCATCATCAAATTCAAACAATGATCAACAAAACCATAATTCTGAAGGACCCACTTCTGCAGGTACAGGGCGTACACGTCATAGTGGTGGAAATCAAAACCAGCACAATAATCGTAAATGTAAGTATTTCAACATTATGTAAACTTCTTTAATATTAGTTTTTTAACTAGAATGTAAAATCTGCATGAGAACAGTGTTTAATATATTATGTATGTTTGGGGTATTCACTCCAATTTCAATTGAGTAAAATACACAAAATAATAAGTTGATATTTTAAAAAATGTTTTAAATTTTTATGTATCCATAACTTTATTAAATATGAATGTTTAATTTTATTGGATTAATATGTCTAGTCAAAATATATAACTACTGCATAATTCACTAAACCTAAAAGGGTTAATTTTTTTAAACTAATTTCACTACTTGTATAATAAATTTTTTGTAATGATTTGAAAATTTAAACTTTGATCAATGTCTGTATGTAATTTACATCAAATTAGTTTATTTAACGACTTGTACTACCCTGAAAATCAATATATTTTTTACATTTTAACAAATATTGATGTTAAAATTGGATAAATATCTCTTAGGGCCCTCTCCTATTGCATAAATTTGAACTATTTGCAATTAGAACATTTTATGGTTAATCTGTACTAAGTAATATACAATTATACATTTTGTGAATATGAGATATTAAAATAAGAATGAATACTTTATCTTTCAAGAGACTTATAAATATTTTAATTATTAGTTTTATAGTATAGTTATATTATTATGTACTCTAACATATGTTTATATTTCAGATGCTAATGAAAATGATAAAAATGAGCGGTCAATACAACAAATGATAATTCGCAGTTCTAAACGGTACTCAGTACAAAGTCGTAAAGAAATTTCTGATGCTGAATCTGACATAAATCATATGACTCCTATGACTAACGCATCTCAACTTCAACAACCTTCTGTTTCTCATCATCAGCAACATCAAAATGGGTTGGTGATGCAAGACCAGCAGCAGGCGATACAACAACTACAGTCTCAGCAGCAACAACCTATTCAAATTCACCAGCAGCAACCACCACCCATGCAAATTCAACAATATCATCAGCCTATACAACAAATACATCCACATCATGGTATGGTACTTGATCACAACACTGGTATGATGGTTATGGCTGCTGCTGATCCATCTATGTACCATCAACTATATGCTGCACCTCAGTATGCTACTGCAGTTCCATCAGGCCCCACAGCTGTTGCTGATGATCAAAATGCAGCAGCAGTGGCTGCAGCTGCTCTTCAGATGCTTGCAGCTCAAGCAGCTGTTTACCAGCCAATACCAACTGGTGCCACAGGTGTAACACCTCCAACAACTGGTTCACAATCGTTGCAACAACAACCAGTAAGTATAATATTATTATAAACAATAATTTTCTTTTACTAAATTTATAAATACTGTATACTAACAACTACAATAGTAATTAATTATTTTATTCAACAGTTTTTTTTTATATCTTAGGAAACATTCATGACTACTTACTACCAACCTCAGCAGCAACCACAACAACAACCTCCTCCAAGACGTATCAATTTAGCTATACCAATAGTGGCACCGCCTGCTGAACATATTCAACAAGGTACTTCGAAAACAAGTTTGTCGCCAACACCACCTCCAAATGCTGTATAGATCATCGAATTGATTCATATAACCAACTAATTCTACTATAATATGATTACTAATTACTATTAAATATTCATACCGTTTTCTGTTTTTCTTTTATTCAAGATGTTTGATGATTTAATATTTTTGCCTTGAATACTTTATTTTAATTATTTTATTATAATTTAATTTATGAATGTATACAGCAACAATTTCAATTAAATTAAATACTATTAGCATGAATGATTATTAACGTATCCAGAATACATTTCAGTATCATAATTTTCAATATTTTTTTATTTTTCCTTAATTTGTGTTTGTTTTAATAATATACTATTTGCATGCCTTTCTATTATTATTATTATTGCAATATGATTTGTAAATTTTTTTAACTGTTCTTATTTTGTGTTTGTTTTCTATTGTAGTATCAATAATAACAATGAATTAAAATATGATAAATAACTGAAGATATGATAATTATTTTGAGACCATTATATTATGTATAGTTAAAGTAATAAGTATTTAGTATTTAAACAAAATTGAAACAATAACAGCAACTGGAGAGATTAGTAATGTATAAATAACTTGTTTAATTAATTACTGAAATATATACCTTAAACAATGTCTACATTATTGAATATTTTTTTCAAAATGCAGTAAATCATTATTATTTCTAGTGTATAATATCAAACAGAATTCCCAAATTATTAATATTAAAATCATGGTAATTTATACGAAATGCTTAAATAAATGCTATTGTTATATGAAACTCCATAGCAATTAATAATGGTATTTTACATTTTATTCAACAATTATTAATTAAATTGAATGGTTTTCAGTAATAGGTGAACTTCGTTCTAATAATGTTTTTTTTATAGTATAATATTGAGTTAAATTTTTTTTTTGTTCTCAATAATTTTATAAACACAAATAACCAACTGGTAGGTTTTTTTGTCTCTGTTGAAAATGTATACTCCATAGCAGTTGGAAGTATTTAATCAATAACCAAATATTCTTGTTGCATAGCTTATAGATAGTTGCTTTATCATAGGCTCTCCGCTCTTATGAAATATTAGGAGGGGGGACGCACTTTACTTGTAATATTCTTTTATAAAATCAAATATAGTATAATTACAAAGCTTTTTATTTTTATAATGTGTACATAAATTATTTTTTTTACAAACCAAAAAATCTAAAAATAATATTCGAAGATTTAGATGTAGACTCAGAAAGCCTTAATTTAATATAGTGAAAAAAAGTTGTTGTGACTAGTATTAACAATATGGTCAAAACAATTTATTTAATATTTAACCATCTAATTTAGCTTAATTTTATTATTAATATTTTTTCCATCTTTTTGTAAAATATATTTAAAACAAGTTATTCAAAAATGTTGCTTTTTTTCTTTTATAAATAGGTATTATTGAAGTTCATTAAATATATTTAAAACAAGTTATTCAAAAATGTTGTTTTTTTTCTTTTATAAATAGGTATTATTGAAGTTCATTAAATCTATTAAATATATTTTGTTGCATAAATGTTGTTAACCTGGTTTTAATTCTTCCCACAGCTGAAAAACTCTTTGCCAATAGTAGAATAGGTGATAAACTAATAACTAATGGGTGAGTAATTTTATAAAAAATGGAAATAATTTACTAAAATATATCTTGAACCTATAAGATTAGAAATCTCATAAGACATTTTAGATATAAATTTAAGTGTACCAATAATATCAACAGTATAAGTACACACATTTTTTATTACTTTATTAGTTAAAAATTTTGTATTAACAAGTAACACAGAATAACGGTATCAAATATCAAATTATAAAATATAAATAAATCAACGAATTTATAAAATTGATGGAAAATGAAAACTACTCAAGACTGTATAATACAGTATGCACAAACATAATATTCTTTATCTTCCATTATTATTCTCTTCATATAATTTTACTAGATGAATTATTACAATCTTTGCCAGGGCTTATTTTTTATAGATTATTACCTTACCTTACTTATTAAAAGCTAATTTATTTATAATAAATGAATATCCCAGCTTTGCTGTTTTTTAGTTAAATAACTTTTTTATTTTTAATAAAACATTTGTTCTTGTTTCAATTAATATACCCCCAAACCATACTTAACTTAAAAAATTAGTAATTACATAGTCAATGACTTTAAAATATTTATTTTATATTTATACTTAAATAAATGATTTATTACTTATCCTTATATTTAACCCCATAACTTCTATTAATTCCTAAGGGGTTGAATTTTGAAAAATGAGAATTTAGACTTTCATTATTTGAATGTATGTTAAGTTTCAAAAAAATGCGACTCAAAATTGTCAACATTGTCTATTTTAACTCCCCAAGCATTTGAATTTTAAAATATCTTTTCTTTAAATTATTAAAATAAATATTTTAAATTAAACTAATTTCTATTTCTATGTAAAAAAAAATGTTGGATTGAAAAAAGTGCACAATCATCATATGACCTAATAGTATTTATTTTCATTCAACTAAATAATTTACATATTGTACTGGTTTCTTAGGTAACCAAAAGATGGGAAAATGCATACGTTCAGCCCAAATCCCTATATTGTTTGGACCTTTAAAAATATGATTTTCAAAGAATCTTTTCTTACACAGATGCTATAGTAGTTATCTGTATTCCAAATTTTAGCTTGAACCGTCAAGTAGTTTGAGCTGTGCGATTATGAATCAGTCAGCCAGGACAATTTCTTTTATATATTTATATATATAAATATATATTATATATTCATATAAATTATAAACTATTATTTTCTCAACAATATTTTTTCCTTTAGAGAAGGAATGTACCAATTTGTGGTACTATTTATTAAGTGCAATTTATTATTATTATGTAAATATCAATTTATCTTTACAGTTATAAAATATTTACAATAGTTGCAAATAATATTATGTGTACTAGGATATCAAATTATTTACAATTTCAAAAAGTAGATAAAATCAAACTTGAATTACTTATAAGTTTTAGCATTTAAAATTAAAATTAATCGTCCAATACAAAATGTAATTTAAATTGTAATATACTAATGAGTAAAATATTGGTAAAAATAGAAATTTAAAATATTTAAAAAAATATATACATTAATATAAACAAAATAAATGAAGTAACAATAAAATGTGATAGTAAATAATTTGTGATAGTTGATGTCACTACTTCATTAGTGAATCTTCTAAATATATTTGGAAATTTAATTTAAGAATAGATTTAATTTTAGTTTTACATCTTAATTGGTCACTAAATAAATTGATTTAAAATAAAGTACCAAGTAGAATAAAATCATAATAATTAATTTGATTTTTCTTCAGCATAGCTGCCAACTGATTTAAAATCTTAAAATGGCTTTTAACATTGGCAGTTCTAGAAAATAAAACATAAATTATATATAATTTTAGAGTTTAAATATTATATAATAGTATAAAAGTATTATATAAAATCTTAAATTTATTTTTAATAGCTTTAATCGAACAATATATAAATATATATCTTGTCCAAATCATGAATTATACAAAACTATATGTTTGTTTTAATTTCAGCACAATACATAATCATTTAAGTTGTGAAATAATTACATACAGTAAAAATGAGAAAGTAATAAAAACATTTTTTTCGGATAATTCTAAATTACTTTAAAATTATTTAAAGTGCTACAAAGAATGAATTACTCAAGTGAACCAATTTACCCGAGGATGATTACTATGAGTTGCAATTATTCATTAGTGACTTCTGATGTTCATAGACTAAAATTATTACCAAAGCTACCAACTGGGTTTTAAGTGATAAACAGTTTAATAATTTGTTATTGGTAATGTAATAAAGTTTGTAGTTGAATAGGTTAGAGTTGCGGAAATCATATTTTCCAATATTGTTATGGGTTTTTACATTCTGTAAACAAAACATTCATAAAATTATAAATATATCATTGAATATAATGTATAAACAGTAAAAATAGAATAGTAATAAGTACTCAAACGAATATCAATCATAAAATAATAAGCAAGGAGATGAGTAAAGTGAATTGAGACAAAGTAACCTTAACAAATAGTAGTCAACAAAAATGTCTTTAAGTGATTAAGTTAAATAGTTTATAGAAAATAGTTGAATAAATTTTTTGTTTTACCGACGCGAATAAATGTATAACAGCAATACAAAAAACATTTTGATGGAGTCAAAGTTATATTGTGTAGTAAGATCAATTAATGTAGAGATGGTGATTAATCTAATAAATTTCACTACCTCCATTGAAAATGTCAGGTAGTAATACTGAATGTGGTTCCAATGAACTTAATTCATCAATGGAAGGTGGTATTACATAAGATTGTGCATTGTTATATATTATGATTTGCTGTTGACGGATTAAAATGGCATCTGAGACTGTTGATATTTTGATATTGTTAGTTGCTAATATATTGCGTTCACTAAAAAACAGAGAGAAAGTAATAATGTAAATGTATATTTTATATAAATAATAAGTTAACTAAAAATCTATATACAATAAAACGCATATGATAGTAAATATACCACGTTGCCTCAATTGCCGGCAAGTATAATAATAAATTATTATTTGTATTTTTTGCCTGACTCAAGAGAGCCTGTTTTTCTTCTTCAAGTTCATCACGCTTATCTTGTAATTCAGATAACCGGCCATTGATCTGTGCTAATGACAATTCATTTTCTTGAAGTTTTTGTTGTTCTAAAATTGTCTTTTTTCTTAAAACTTCAGCATCAGCTTCAGCTATTAAAGTATAAGAAAAAATAATTAGTACCATATGACTTATGATTATAACTAAGAAATACATTTATTTTATATTATCATTATAATTGCTGACTTAGAAAATATAATACATTGCATTAATCGATTCTTATTATCCTAAGAATACTAGTTTGAAACAATTTTAATGATAAACATAGGAAGCATAAATTTTAAATTTTGTTACCATTATTTCTTGCAAATATTTCAAACGTTTTAAAGAAAACATATTAATGGTTTAATTCAGAATAAATGATAGAATAAATGATCAGAATATGATTAATAAACAAAAATGAATTGTTAGCACCTATAGGTAAAAGATTTAAAATAAAAAAAATAGTGTTTAGTTACTTTTAGCTCTTATTTTAACCAAAATGTGGATGTAGGTAATATGTGGTTAAAAACTTGAATTGTTTAGAACTGAAAAGAAAAAAATGTAAAGACATTATAATATTTTCAAACACATTTACCTTGTTTACATTTTTCTCGACGGGACAAAATATGTTTTCGCAATGATCTCCACATTCGTTTGTTTTGAATTTTATTAATATGCGTACGTCTAATAGACAAACTTTTCGTACGTTCTTCGATGAATTTGAATGCGTCGGAAAACGTCATGTTGGATAAAATTATTCCAGCAAGACCGAAAGACGTTCGAGGTATTGTGAACCAACCGTGTCTTGCGAGTGTACGCAGGTAGTTGGACTAAATTATGATTAGTACACAACTCGATAGAGCACACGACTCATGGTAACGTTTGTTGGGATCACGAACCGGCGGCACCGTGAACCGAGACAACAGTGCGTCCGATGCCGTTTCGGTCGGCCAATCGGTCGGATGACGGCGAATGCGGA
The DNA here is from genome assembly GCA_949715065.1 of Periphyllus acericola. NCBI lineage: Eukaryota > Metazoa > Arthropoda > Insecta > Hemiptera > Aphididae > Periphyllus > Periphyllus acericola. The sequence continues at coordinate 57,164,233 of OX454264.1, forward strand.
GTACGGGTCGGATAACCACAAACGCGTGATGACGGAGAATCCGAGATCGTCCGAATCACAGCGGACGCGGATCGCGAGAAACGCAAACGCCCCGTCGCGTACTCACGTGAACGTCGAAAAATGGCGGCAACCGATTTCGGGATTTCAGACTTGTGTTCCGCAAATTTGTACGAGCATTACCCTGCACACTATTTAGGTAGTAGGTACACGTAAAACACTACGGTCTACAGCAGTTTTGAGTTACATATTGTGAAGATACGAACGAGTACTGGCCAACGCCAACAGGAAAACGCGATTATGTTAGAAACGCATTGCCAACCGTGATCATGAAAATACTGAAAATCTTTGTTATCACTGTTATCAGCGAGGGTGAACCGTAATCGTATGACAAAAAGACGAAATACAATTGAGAATTAAAATTTGACTATGCTTTGAACTTTAGCGTTTCGACCTTTACATTCGGAGTGCATAGTCCTGAGTCTTTGACTCATTTGAGTTCGCCCACTGTCAACGAAAATATAGGTGTGATAGGAACTATTCCATAGTTCCCAATGAATTCTTATCAATTATAATATTGTTGTATGTATAACCATTATAATAAATTATTATATATTTTATATCAATAATAATATGTATGTGTTGAACTGATTTGGACTTATTCAAGTCTGTAAAACAACAATTAACAACCATATCATGTCAGTGTTTCCCAGGACCGCCTATGATAATTTAATAGTTGTAGCTGTTCACTTATGAAAAACAAAGGATTCTGTACGCTTTTATAAATTTTCAAAAGAATAATCAACGTTACTACTTAATTGTTTACAAAGTAGGTACAATTTTTTAGCAGCATGCAAAATAGCAATATTTTAAATTGTTACTATGAACAAATACATTTTAATAGACGTATGACGACAAACTAAACACTATTGTGTTTTCTGTTGTTCCTACGATTTTATAACTTTTTTGGAAAGTTATTTGAAGACAGATGGTTTTGCTCTAAACAAATATGAGCTCAACAATATTAAACAATATTAACCTAATTTTTCAAGTTTTCAGAATCATATACAATACAGGAAACTTCTTAAATATTAATAAATTATATGTCAATGTCATGTTACATAATTAAAATAAATTATGACTCATGATTTTTACCGTCCAAATAAAAATTAAGAATTGGTGTCTTTAAGTGTAAATAAGACATTATTTATTTATCTGTGTTTATCTTTTATTTGTATTTAAATCATTGCAAATTGACTGTAACTGTCAATATTTCCTAATTTTAATATTTTTTTTTGTTTGCAACTGTTAAAGTTTTTTATGTTTATTTTCAATAGATATCAATTTGATGACATACCTATTTTTAATAAGCTACGGGTTACTTTTCATTTAAATTTTAAATAAATGTTGACAACTGCAAATTTTGGTGAACAGTAATGAATTCTGCAAGATAGCAATTAGACATTTTTTTTTACAAAACTACTGTTATTTTTTTCAGCTGGAATGTGCAAAGTGCTTATAACTATGAATATTTGTTTTCATTATTTGTATATAGTCTTATAATAACAAATCTATAGATGCATAAAGATTTTAATTAAAATACATAAAATTAATATAGTTGTATAGCAACATGAAACTGAATATATATGTATATAAATTAATACATGACATTTTATGTTAATATTTGATTTTTTTATTCAAGTTTATATTATTTTCTGTATAGTTGTATACTCTAATATTTTTAATTTTAATGCCAAAAACCAGTATTGAATATAAATAGGTACTTCATAATTAATTTAGAATTAACTGTAAGAGTTAATTGTTATGTAGCTTACCACTTACTTCTTGCAGGGTTGTGAAATACTTTAATAGATAATCCTGTACTTAAATACGTTCCATGCTCTCAAATATTAATTTAAATATTTTAATTCTCGAGTATTAAATGTCAATGTACTTCAAATACAATTTGTGGTTTCTGAATACTTCTGCGTCGCTAGACTTTTACTTTTAAGTGCACATATTAAACACATACTCTGTACATGGTGACAAGACATAAATTACAAAAAAAAAACAGTATATTTTAATAAAAATTTATTTTTTATAGTACTAAATTTACTTTGCCGGTTATTATTAGTGGTTGAGTATTATACAAGTACATTTTTGATACTGATATTTAAATAGTAATGTATAAATTGTTTTATACATATTATTTATAATTCAATATTTTATTACACTTTTGCTAATTGGGTAACCAAATATAATAAAATTCTATAAAAATTATACATAGTTAGGTTCATTCATTACCGATATAGGATCCACAGGTCATAATAGCAAGTGAAAACCAAAGGTTTGATCGCAATCACGATTCACGATAATTATGAGGCTAGATAATCATATCAATCCAATAGCCATTCAATTATTAGACAACTTCAAGGACATCAGACATCTTAAGCCCAGAAACTATACAATTTAGTTTAAGAATTTGTATTAAGGGCAGGAGTCACTTAATTAGAACTGCGATTTCATCAACATGTAAAATGTATTATAAGTAATTATCATAAGTAGGTAGGTTTTGAATTGCATAACACTAACACATATTGTAATTTAGTATTTACATATCTTCGTCATACTGATACAGTCATACATTCGGTGTTTTCAATGAGTACAAAACAAAACCTTGGCACTTGACCTAGCGCTTGAATATTATAAATTCATTTTACCTATTGAGTTTGGATTTTTAATTATTGTTTATTAATAAAGTGTTATTTGTTTCTTAGGTATTTGTTACGATTTAGTATTATACGTTACTCTCGTTAATAAATTGTTACATTGTTTATGCGATTACTTATGTCTTACTCTTCTGTATCTACCTATAACAATACTAAAATGTATTACAACATTCGTTTTCGTGTATAGAGTTTATTAAAACACACTATGAAAATAAAATTAGAACGTCGTCTTTGTACTTAGTACGTACCAACCTATTACACAATTTATATAAACACGTTTTAGGTCATCAGATATCAAAATAACATTACCGAGTTAATATAATTATGTAATTTCAAAGATTTCACTTTAGAAAAATGTCATACACATAATTTGAAAAAAAAACTAAGGTTCACTGTCATTTTTTTTGTTTTTCTCAGAGTATAGGTATCTTTAGATAAATTATTCAAATTATACATTGGAAATATTAAATCCAATTATATGATTCAAGCCTTTAGTATGTATTTATTTTTAATTCTGTGTCGTCATTTAAATAAAATATTTACGGATACCTAGTGTCGTATTTCTATAATCTACCAATGTTCAATTATCAGTATTATGTTAGGTAAGTAGGTAGTTAATTAAATTACAAACAAAGAAACAGTTAGAAATCACTAATCGCTTTGTTTATTGTATTTGTAGATTTCTCACATTTATTATTTTGTAGCAAACTATTAAGGCATTTACTAAATTACTGTTACAATCATGTATTGTATTTTTTTTTTACCATTAATGAGCTCTTTGCCCTGTATATGAAACAAGTAACTACTTATTTACATTTAGTTTAGATCCCCATCAGACTTTTCAGTTTTTTTTTTTTTTAGATATTATATAACATTATGATTAGATTTACTCCGAGCGAGCATAATAATAGCCTCCTGTCTTACAAAAGGACCTCGAGTTTAACGACTGGAACCGCAGATGTAAGTAGGTACACAAAACAGAAAAAAAATGTGTAAGTATAATCAAAGTCAAACATATTTTAAGTGAATAAAACGTTGTTGATTAAAAATAATTATAATTTATTATATTTTCTCTCTTTACTTTATATGTAGTGGACTTCTTGAAATACCTACTTGAACAATTTGTTGAGTATAATCTCACTGTTAATGTTTAACATATGATTTTTGCGACTTCAGAAAAACTATTTAAAAATATTATTTTGTAAATCATTTTATTGGGCTAATATTAAATTTTGCAAACTGTACAAATATGTTGTGTCTTTATTCCCATATGGAACACTGTTGTTGACTTAATTGCAATAAATTGTTTATACAGCTGATGGGTTTTCAACTAAAATAGTTTCTATTTCACTAGAAAAAGTCAAATTTCACAAAATAGAAAACAATTTTCCATTTCAACACAATCACATACATATATGGTTATATAAATTTGACACGATTTGCGTATAGCCACGGTTTTCCTATTGGGGAGTGGCTTTGTAATTTAAAATACTTATAATATTTGTAACTTATTGTATTCATAAATATAGTCCTATCATCAAAAAATATAAACCAAATATTTATATAATATGTTTCATTCAAATTATGTAACACGCACAATAGTAACTATTATGTTGAATACTATAATATGATGACCAATCGTATCACACAAAAAAAAATGAAAATATTGTGTTGAAGAAAAATCAATAAGGACATAATCGCATATATACGAGCGAAAACTCAAATTAAACAAGAACAATATTCTTTTGTTTTGTTTATCGGTACCTACTGGATCGCTATATTTTTACTATTATTTTTTCAGTTTGATAACTATTAAATTATTATCGGAACAAAAGTGAGGCCAAAACATAAAGATATCGAAAGTGAAATACGCGTTAGCTTTTCGTTCTATCGTCTATGGACCATGAATTGGAAATCAACTGTGCTCGGCACATTAAGCTTAGGTATAGTTATCGACATCGCATTTCCTTAATATTTATTGTATTTATAGAATATGCAAATTGAAATAAATTCTATTCTTTTTTCTAAATTAATTTTGTATACTTTTCTTATTACGACGTAAACATTATTATCTAAGTTAAATTAATTAGGTACATTGTACTTGAATAATTATTGAGGACTATTAAGTCATATTATGATAAAAACAAAAATTAAAACACGCTGTACGAAACATAATCAACACGTTATAAATACCAGAAAAATATATGAAATGGAACATTCTAAGTTTTTATTGCAAGTATTATTACTTAACTTATTGTTTCAGTTGAGTTAAAATTTCGTAAATTTCCAACACAGAATTTCAATTATGAAATGTAATAGATAACTTATGGCTGTTTACTATTTATTTATATTAATAATAAATTGTTAAATTTGTTAATAGTGATGATTGTGTAACAATTTACTGTTTTGATTGAATAATGTTAGATTGTATCTCTTGGTATTGCTAACGTTAACATAATCTAAAAACACCTTTTTTAATATTTAATAATACACTGCTGTAGTACTTTCATACACTATACGTATTTAGTTACGAGTACAACTATAACACAGCACTTAAACACAATTAAAATAGATTCAAACAGTGATTATACTTCTGTAATTTTTACTATATTTTTTTATAAAATTTGGCGAATGACAAATATTTACAACTTAAGGTGATCAAGTTATTATATTAAAGTGCCACCGAGGTAATCTTATTTATATAACACTTGTAATTTGCATTCGTTTCGTTTTATTGATATAACAAAATATATTATCCTGCGATCATGTGGAGGAGTTGAACCTGTAAGCCACATCCTCCTCTGAAACTCCTACATCCCGGTGGCTTGTTTAGATTTTGCCACTGTTTTATTTGGTTCGCAGATTCGTAAGAGCTTATAGTAATTTATTGGTCTACCATTAATTTCTTCTAATGCTATTACGTGTCGTTGATCGATATTTGATAAGTGTTCGAATGGTGAGGGGCCTGCAGAGTGTTAAATTTCAAATCGATTTTTGACAAAACATTGTTGTTCAAACACCGTTCATATGCGATATTGAAATGATTCGATTTATGATCAGCTGGATTTTGAAGGATCTGATGACCATATTTATAAATGCGCTGTGCAAATATAAGTACCGGTTTGATGTACGTTTTATGTAGGTATGTGCAATTGTATGTTTAGTTGTAAGTGGAATGTAAATTACTGAGAACAATGAGTGTTAGTCAGTTTCACCTTTGTCAATTGAATATTTCATGTGTTTTCATAATTTTAACTTGTTTAATCACGTAGATTCCTTACTTCAATTGATATACGAGACCGATTTTCGGTATTCTAAGCCTAAGAAGTTTGCGGGTGTTGTTCCATTACTTCCCCGTACGGCGTATACTAGCTCCACGAATACCGGAAAACGATTGCTGTACAGTGTAGGAATGTGTTATATAATGTGATAGTGAACCTTCTCCGCAGATGCAATACGTACATTTTACCTGGACTCTGAAAAGCGAACGCCGAACGGAGATAATAAATGAATAATAACACGTAGGGTGCGATTTCAAATAACGTCTAATCCAACGAACATGACAATGTTATATTATTAAGTCTAACCACTGTACGCGCATTATAGCGACATTCGTGATGGCATTATAGGTGTGGAAATTGTTGCCACTCGCATTAGTATAATGTAAATATTGCGGTGCGTCGAACAGAAACGTCGCATTCGAGTACGGCGAGCGTGCCACGCGATTGTGATCGACAAACGAAATCTAGTCATTTACGTGGTACGTGGAGTGTTTCGCGTTGTTACTGAAACGTAGTTAAGTGCCGTGCGTACACAGATATGGCTCGTGCGCGAGTCAAGTGAATACGCGATAAAAAACGACTCTCACGTGAATAATAATAATTATCACCTACGCATGTTCGTTATGATACTTACGTTTACATACGAACGTGGTACGGTCGAGTTTCACATGACCGAAAAAAATAAAAAAACAGATGAAAATAATAATAATGGTATTGCGAAAAATTAGACAACTCACGTCGCGACGGGCATAATGTATCGACGTCGGTGAGTCATCGAGTTCGCGTTCACTCTCACACATGAAACGAAACACTCGTAGGTGTTGTACACACACACACCTGTATCACAAAGATACACCGTAATAATAAGCGTCAACACGGGAGCGGCAAACAGCTGTGTCGTCGCGGAGTATTAGTCACATCAGCCGTTAGTCTCGGTCTCTCGCGGCAGTTCCGGGTTTCCGGGTCGCGGTAGGCGGCGGCGGCGGCGGCGGCAGCGTTCTCGCCGACTCGCGGCCGCCTACGCACGCCGCAGAATGTCGACCGTTTCCGTTGGAAAATCGCGACCCCGCGCGCGGACAACGCGTGCGTTACGTGCACGGCCGTACCGTTACGTGCGCTGAATGTGTAACACGTCAACGCGGTGCCTACGGTTGTTACACTGTTATCGTATTGTTGCACAGCATTGCGCGTACGGCGAAACCTCGTACGTGCGAACGGAGCATTGTGCCCGGGCGTACAATGCGCGCGTGCAGAGAAATAAACAAATAAGTATCGGACGGATAATAATCCGACCGGCACGTAGTTGGCGTCGTCGTCGTCGTGCGCAGAGTCTGGCCGGGCGCAGGGGCGGTGAAGGTTGCCGAACGGAGGCGACAGTGGCCGCAGTCACGGTTCGCCGGGCGGCGACGGTGACGTTGCCGCTGGAAGGAGAAGTCGAGGCCGCCGCGGAGGTTTCTTTCTCCCGCGGCGGCCGCGCTCGCTGGCGTCACGCGCAGTCGGCGATGACTGCAACAACGGGCAGCGACACACAACGCGGCGCGACTCTTGTGTTATTGTTTTCGTCGCCGGTGGTGGTGTTCGGTACACGGTGACGTCTCGCCCGCCGCAGTTGTCCACGTCGCAGTGCGTCTTCCGCGGTGGCATCCCTGTTCGCGGCCGCGTCCCCGAGGGCCTCCGACGTTCGTCCGGTTTTTCGAACACTCCATTCGTGACATTCCTTTGCGCAGTGTTTTTTCCTCATCCCCCCCGGCCGGATAAAAGAAACGGACCCGCGAACCGTTTCCTCTTCCCACCAACGACACATATTGACGCGCGGCTAACGTGCGTCCGTACGGGTGGGCGCCGCCGACGACTATACTGCATCACCGCCGCGTAACATATGTCCGGCGCTGCGGCACGCCGACGTCTCGTCGCACCGCCACCGATGGCGGCTGTACCGCCGTGCTGTCGCGTGAAAAACGATTTCGGCTAAACCGCCGGACGACTGGCCGATAATACCCGACGGCATGGCTACAGCCGTAGCGACCGCGGCCACACCGACGGCCGACAATCGGTGCGTCGGCGGCGGCGGTGAACCGTCCACCGTGATAATGCGGCCGCAAGTCGTACCGCTACCGTCCAGCGCGATACCCGCGCTCAAGTCTTCCGCGGCGGCGTCTTCGGGTCGGCGGCGGCGGCGGCGGCGCGGCGACAACGAGACGAAGGTTTCCCGGAGCTCGACCAGCAGCTGTTCGTCGTCGATGTCGTCCTCTTCGGACGAGGACGAGGACGGCCACGGTGGCCGCGGCAATGTGGTCACCACGCCGCCAATGGCCGCCAAGCGTCTCAAAGACCTACAGCAGCACATGGTCGATCTGGATGACTTGGAACTGTTGGACAGGCATCTGACGGCCAATGATGGTTCTCCCGACCCGGCAGCCGTGGACTCTGACAACGCGGCCGGTATGGTCTCCGAGCTCAGGCAGAAGAACAAAGACCTAGTACTGGCCGCCCGCCTGGGCAAGGCGCTGTTGGCCAAAAATGACGAACTGTCGCTGATGAACGAACGGCTGGCCGAAGAATACGGCGACAAGCTCGAGGTTTGTACTATTACCATTGTATTATCACTGTGCAAATGCGCTCATAAGTCGTACGGTGTCCAGGGGCAACCGTCCTTGGTAAATTCTAAAAAATCTAAACTGCATCATCGTTCTTGCTCCTTGGACGCATATTGTACACGTACTCGATTCATCGGTTCATATAATGTCGTGCTTTTTGAAACTAGTATTGCCAACACGTTACACAATGAATGCAATAGATAAAATAAAGTAATAAGTATAGAAGAGTCAAAACACTTCCTTGCCGGGCGCGAACTAGGCATAAGGGCGCCCCGTTTCGTTAGGCCTTCGACGTGCGTATAACTAATAGCCAAGCGTCGCGTGCGTTATCTGCACTTCCGGGAGAGTCGCGCGATGATGGCCGTATAATGTATTGTGCACGGTTTTTATTTCCGTTTTCCCGCGGCCGCGGATGACGAAAACACACCATCGCTTAGCATCGCACACGCATACGCCGAGCAACTGTGCCCTACCGCCCCTCTGCCGCTCCCCGCACCGCCGCGACGACCGACGGCACTCGGCGGATCGCTCGCTTTTGTCTTGTGCTCCGTTCTCGTGTACCACCGTATGGCTGCTGCGCGTACGGCCGGCGACACGCGCGCGTGAATAAAACGATTAATTTGCTCACTCCCGTGTAAACGCCGCCGTACCGTGCGAAACAATGCACCACGCAGTACAGTTCTTCGGCTCGGCAATTCGCTACAAATAGTGTACACGTTTTTTTTTTTCTTTCTTTTTTCTGTTTCTCTTATTATTTTCGAGTGGCAAGCACGCAGCCGTTGGTGTTTCCACTGCCGAGGCCGCCACCGCCGTCACGCTCTCACTCTTCCGACTCCACCATTGCGTTGTCGCCGGAGACTCGTGCAAAAACCTTACGGATCGGCGGTGGTGGCGGCCGCCGCTGATGCTGCGGCGGTGGCGGCTAAGTGAAAGCGCGCGCGGCCTCACTGCCGCCCCCTCCCTCGGCGCCCGCGACGGCTATTGTTGTGTTACACCGTTGTTATTGTTACTCGTCATGCACGTACACTGCGCGTGTACCGATACACATTATGTCGGCGGCCTACATATTACGTCCACGATCTGTCCGTCTCCGTGTACCGCTCTCCCGCCCTCACCTCGCCCGCGCCATGCGCACACTTATCGATTTCTGCCGGTTGGCACAACAATAGCAACAAGACGGCGCTCGTAATGCGAACGCGCACCGCGGCGTAATGGACCAAGGTCTCCGCGCGGGGCTGGGAGTCCCCTGCGAGGTCGGCGAAAGGGTGCACCCCGCGGCCGCCGTAATCGATTGCCCTTCGCACACCGGACCGCACGTTATTGTAATCCGTTTAGCGGCCGCCGTGTTGTGAAAGGCCGCGACAAACCGCGATTTTCAAAACCGTATTACCATTACCACCTGCCGCCGCGATATTACCGCTGTGCGTACGCAATGTTCCGCAATCACGCCGCGAAATCTCGTATGCACAACGTGTAGTCCCCCGCGGAAGGCGCCGCCGCGCGATGACGCGTACTCGTGCGCACGCGTCGTGCACGCGACAAAAATATGTATGTCACCATGTATTATACACATCGCGTTTTCATAGATGTCGGGTAATTCTTTTTCTCGCATACCGACCGCCACGCGACTGCCGCGTACCGTACGTATATATACCGCTGCACAGGATCGAGGATAATCGATTAAGATCTTAATACAATTTATTCTCAAAGCCACAAGACCTTATATTGAGAGCAGAAAAAAAACTTGAAATCGCCGGTCGTCTGTTGAGTGTTAGTGTACTCGAGTGGGGCTTAATATCATCAATATCATATTATAGTTGTCATTACTCATTGTTGACAAACTGTTCATTATTGATAAATCTTTATGATTCCTGTCATGTAACCTAAATGTTAACATTTAGGGCCCGTATTACAATAGGAAGTTTAACCTGAGTTCAGCTGAACCTAGGTTATCAACTAATCCAAGGTTAACTTATTGTCGGTATTACAATCGTCCGTTTTGTTAAACTGCGGTTAAACCGTTATTTTTACAATACGATTGGTGACACTGTGAAATTAATAGAAAAGCTAGCTGATTATGGTGTTTGGACGTGATAACTTATAATTTATTATCACTGACTGATTAATAAATTATTTGTTTTTGTTGTTAGTAACAACGTTTATGTTATTTTTCGATTTATTTAATATTCGTACATTATTTGAGTTGCAATGTCTGTTAGTGAAAATAATATGACAGACGATGAAGATTTTATGGAACTGGCATTACTTCTAGCTTTTCCTAGAAAGAGAAAGATGTTTCTTGAGCGGCCCAACCATTTCACGAAGTGGGGAGATGAACAGTTTTTTAATCGTTTTCGCCTTTCCAAAAATACTGTTTACTTCATACTTGATCACATTAAAGATCAGTCAGTTAAAAACACAAAATGCAAATTGCAAATGAACAGTAATCATAGTATATCAAAAATTATGTGGTTTATCATAATAACGAAGTTCATTATCAACATTAATGAACAACCAATGAAATCGCAGATCAATCTCTGAACTAAGTTTAAACCGCCGAAATCGGTGGTTCAGCTATCAGTGGTTTAAACTCAGTTTAAACCATTGATAATCGATTGTAATACGGTCTTTTTCATTTGACCAAGGTTTAAACTCCGATAAGAGGTTAAACTACTATTGTAATACGGGCCCC